>OY292395.1:8404757-8669619 GCA_958496205.1 Idaea biselata
AGCTCGGCCTAACCTGACCTATAGCCATTGCAATACGGACCTTAGAGTGACGGGTATAGAGTGCGTCTTCTGCAGCACGCGCGTGATGTAGTCGTCGACGTCGTCGCGCGGCGGCGCGTGCAGCGTGTAGAGCGCGGCGCGCGGCGCGGCGGGCTCGGTCTAACCTGACCTATAGCCATTGCAATACGGACCTTAGAGTGACGGGTATAGAGTGCGTCTTCTGCAGCACGCGCGTGATGTAGTCGTCGACGTCGTCGCGCGGCGGCGCGTGCAGCGTGTAGAGCGCGGCGCGCGGCGCGGCGGGCTCGGTCTAACCTGACCTATAGCCATTGCAATACGGACCTTAGAGTGACGGGTATAGAGTGCGTCTTCTGCAGCACGCGCGTGATGTAGTCGTCGACGTCGTCGCGCGGCGGCGCGTGCAGCGTGTAGAGCGCGGCGCGCGGCGCGGCGGGCTCGGTCTAACCTGACCTATAGCCATTGCAATACGGACCTTAGAGTGACGGGTATAGAGTGCGTCTTCTGCAGCACGCGCGTGATGTAGTCGTCGACGTCGTCGCGCGGCGGCGCGTGCAGCGTGTAGAGCGCGGCGCGCGGCGCGGCGGGCTCGGTCTAACCTGACCTATAGCCATTGCAATACGGACCTTAGAGTGACGGGTATAGAGTGCGTCTTCTGCAGCACGCGCGTGATGTAGTCGTCGACGTCGTCGCGCGGCGGCGCGTGCAGCGTGTAGAGCGCGGCGCGCGGCGCGGCGGGCTCGGTCTAACCTGACCTATAGCCATTGCAATACGGACCTTAGAGTGACGGGTATAGAGTGCGTCTTCTGCAGCACGCGCGTGATGTAGTCGTCGACGTCGTCGCGCGGCGGCGCGTGCAGCGTGTAGAGCGCGGCGCGCGGCGCGGCGGGCTCGGTCTAACCTGACCTATAGCCATTGCAATACGGACCTTAGAGTGACGGGTATAGAGTGCGTCTTCTGCAGCACGCGCGTGATGTAGTCGTCGACGTCGTCGCGCGGCGGCGCGTGCAGCGTGTAGAGCGCGGCGCGCGGCGCGGCGGGCTCGGCCAGCGACAGCTCCACCGTGGCCATGCTCTCGTCCAGCGGGTGCTCCAGGGAGATCGAGATGTGCTGCCACGACAGAGCGCTCACTTCGAACATTACCACACTTTCGAGTTCCACCACTGAAAAAATAAATAAATCATGAATATCATGGACAAAACGCTCACGCGTAATACACGCGAGAGAATCGCAGCGAATTTCTCCTTTCTGATAAGCTGTTAGTCGCTTACTCGTTGGCGCTGAGACGCCTTAGAAGCAGTTAATGAGCCAGTAACAGACCTTGCTTGTTCTGCGTCCGCACACAGCTGGCTAGCAGCGTGTTGAAGAGCGCCTGCTGGCGCAGCGCGGCCAGCAGCGCCGGCACGTGCGACGGGTGGGTGAACGGCACCGACGTCACGGTGCAGCCCTCCAGCCCGCCCGTCTCGCACAGGAAGTAGCACTGCCACTGCTCCGGGAGGTTCTGAAATATCATTCAATTGGTGTATTGAAGGACTTGTTGTCGGCGTGCCTAGCAGTCGGCCGGTGTCTTGTCTGAGCATGTTAGTCTCGTTAATACAAAGAGTAATGCCGTCAGCGTCTTGGGAATAATGTCTCAGGATGTCGGTTGACGGTTATCGTCTTGTTTATGTTATTTATTTATATTGCATCTTGCTTACTAAATAGTAAATTTAGTGGATTTCTTAAATAAGTAATCCACTAAAAAGGCAAGCAGCTAATATTTTAAATGCGACATTATACGAATTGTGGCACACAGGTAGTTTATAACCTGGAACGCATAGGATATATTTTCCCCGAATTCTCATGGGAATGGGAAGTATGTGGGTAAGTTAGGTTATTGTAACAAAATTAGCGACAGGAGAAGAGAAACATACCACAAAGAGCCCCTTGGTGAGATTCAGCTCCACAATTTTCCCCGGAGTGAGCTTGTTGTATGCCTGCTGAGCCACTAGTCCGAGCAAGGGCTTTGCGTTAGACCAGTCGCCTGCCACTTCCACCTACAATTAATAACTTATTATTTTTTGGAGATACAAGGTAGGTTTTGCGCGGTAGGCCGCGGGCCGAAGATTTCTCGTCGAAAGTTCATTAATCTTCTTTTACATCTTATAATAATACTAGCAGCTCCACCCGCATAAGTCCCGATCCCGTGGGAATATCGGGATCAAAAGTAGCCTATAGCCTGAAAGAATTTTTCAAATCGGACCAGTGGTTCCTGAGATTAGCGCGTTCAAACAAACAAACAAAAAAACAAACAAACTCTTCCGCTTTATAATAGTAATAGATGTATAGACAAAATATGACTATAGTACCTAATATTACTTACTTCAGTGGTAGCATGTATGAGTTTGGCTAATCCCGCGCAGAGCGGCGTCGGTTGCGATAGTTTCAACGTAAAGCAAGCTGGTAACATTGCACTGTTCTGCGGGACTAATTGGGCATACACTGGGTTACTGTAACAAAGTAATACCACTCATGTAATATTAAGCTACGTAACCTCAAACTGAGGCGGTTTTGAGCTCTCAGCTTGAGCATGCATAGCCCGGAATGCATGCTTAGGTTAAAAGGTCAGGTGTTTGTAGAGAGGCATTCCCGACGGACGCCTCATTGATTGTTTTTCCAATAAAGATTCTGGCCGTCATCAGAAAAAACAAGCCTGCTATAATTTTAATTCAGTGGTATGTTATCCACATGGCACAGTGATGGTGCACGACTCAGGTAAAGTGTAGTTTTTTAGTCTCGGAATATTGAATTTTTCTCTTTAGTTTGGCTTCAATAACTTACCCTTTACCAGACTGTTGTCTGTTAGATATAATAGGTGCCAGCTGCAACTTGTTAGCAGCAGATCCTTCTAACAGGACAGTAGCCGAGTGTCCCAGCTGTGTGTGTGAGGGAGCGACCAGCGACGCTAGACCGCTCGACACTTGCGGCTTGCCCAGTGTTAGGAGCTCTACTGTGAGTGGTTGCAGACCCTTGTCTTTGTCCAGCAGCTCGTAAGGCGATATGAAATATGTTAATCTCATTGCGTGACCTGAAAATTGAAGGAGTTTTGTTTCTCTTTAAGGCTGGTGTTTTACTATTATGGAGAGATAGTGTACAAACAGTCTTCTACTATGTATTAAAAATGTAAGTTCTAGAGATTTTTTATGGAATTTTTTTTTAAATAATATTAAGAAACTTACCTCCTCTTCGTTTCTGCAGAAAACCAATTGGACTTTTATGTACTTGAGCCCAAGGATCTTTAATAAAGCTCTGAAGTTGTCTTAGTGTGCACAAGTCTTCTTCTAAGCTTTGTAGAGCACTAAATGCTTTGCATTTTACCTGTAAAATATAACAATGTTTACAGAGTGTAGCCACTACAGCTTGATGATAGACATCACAGGTCAAAGGCCTACTTCAGTCAATGCTAATAAAAATTAGCATGGCACGGTGGTAGTGTAGTGGTGCTTCATACCCTTCAGCTACAACAATCATTTAAGATGGTCCGTGACATGTCAGAACTTCAGAAGTAATATGCGAGCTCACATTCCCCTTTCTTAGTTTTTTCACATAGCACAGTAAAATTTTAGGGTTCCCTTACCTCCTCAAAAGGTAAAAAAGAAACCCTTATCTGAGATCACCTGATTGGCCATCCTTCTGTCAAGACCTTGTATCTTGGAAAAGAGTGGAGGCGTAAAGTTGATATAAGTATGAGTATGTAGTACAAAATTAAGGAAACTGATAGAAGATGTCTACATATTTTTCTTGAAGAATTACTTTTTCTTTTCTTATCTTGAATTATTCAAATCAATCGAATTTTGAAAATATAGGTACCTTTTTCTCAGCATTTAGTTGGTAAACAGCTGTTAGACCTTCGAGTTGTGCGGTAAAATCTGCGAAATCACCTTGGGATATACATTGTACTAATTCTTCACAACTTTGTTGCTCCATCTAAAAAAGTAAATGTGTAAATTATTATAGTTTTATTTAATTTTACCTATGAATTTATGAATAAAGGTAATGTGTATTTATACCTTTCCCTCATGATGTATTTTAACATCTTTGATATTACCCGAAGACTCCACAAGTATTTCAAGATAAAACATATCTGATGATATGAATAGATTGACTCCAGATGTTCCAACTACAAATTTTAATCTGAAAATAATATAATTAAAACTTAAATACATAAAGACCTAAGTAAGCACCAATGAAACATGATTAAAGAAAATATTTTTTGTAAAGTGTATTAAAAAAAGTATAAAATGGACTCACCCCAATTGTCTGGATAAGCATTCAAGTCTCTCAATGAGGCTCTGCAGTGAACTGACTTTGATACAATGTTGTAAGCTATCGAGACACTTTTGAAGGATCATTCGGTCTTGACTGTCGATTGCCCATCGTTTATCCTGTGCATCACAAGTTTTACTGATAAGTAGGTGTGTTAATAAAGTTCTATATTAAGAAGTTATCTGACATACTTGATGCTTTGAAAATAAATGGAAAAAATTAATATTGAGTGTTGACATTGATATGGTTATCTATATTTTTTATAAACGATAGACAAGCGCTTGACCACTGTTTCACCTGATGATAGTGATGATAAGGTCTAAAATAGAGCATGCTCATCTAGAAGATAGGAAGACAATGAATTTCTTGTGGTTTCTTCTCATCATGTTTGGGAACCACACTAATTTTATAGTTTTAAGTCAATGTTTCAAAATGATAATGAATTTGTTTGTATACAAGTTCGAAATAAAGGATTTAGACTCTTGACAGTTCAATGACAAACAATGCAGCAACTAGGCTGCATTGTTTTACATATTGGAACACACACTTGGCACTACGACTAAGGCCGATGGGCGGCAAGCTACCATCAGCTAAGTCCTTTTAAACCATGCAAATTATTTTGATATAAGAGTTTTCTCAATAATTGTTCTATTGTGTTGAAATAATGAAGGCTTGTCTGTTAGCATGAATATTATAATTATTGTTTATTTCTTCCTCACCCTAACTGTAATGAAACTTAGTAGGGTAAAACTACCGGTTCACGATCAATTAGTCAGTTTGTTACATTAAAAATTATGTAAGTCATGAAATTTAAGGATCTTCCAGTTGGCTACATATTATACTGATAAAAAAAACTTCAGACTTTCACATAAACTTAACATTTTCAGTATATTTACGTAATTTATATTAGTAAAATAATAAATTTCGAAATTTGCGTTTTTTTCACTTCACGATCAACTTTTGTCATTTGACGATCACAAGTTTCGCCGGTTTACGAACATTAAAATCCAAAGAAAAAAGAGCTATAGGTACACGAAATTAAAGTCGAAAATAAATTATCAAGTATTTTATTGCAAAAACTTACAAAAATGAATTAAAAAAGGAAGATATTTGTATGATTTTCAAAAAAAATATTGCAAAAATTTAAAAGAAATAAAATAAGAAGTATTTTATTTAATGATCCACATTTTTTTATTGCAAAAATACACAAAAATGAAATAAAAGGGAAGATATTTGTATGAATTACAAACAAAATATTGCAAAAACTAAAAAAAAAAAGAAATAAAAAGGAAGATATTATTTGTATCATCATCATCATCCGAGCGTTGTTCCCGGTTGCATCTCTCTCGAGAGCCCGGGGTCCGCTTTCCTACTTTTACGTCTCCACTTCGCACGATCTTCGGCATCCCGTGTAGTGAGGGCATTTGCACGCATATCCGATCTTACAACGTCAAGCCAGCACTTCTTGGGTCTTCCCAATCTGCCGCGGCCGGGCGGAGGCGCCATAGCAAGACATTTGTTTCCCACGTAACTAGCCGGTTTTCGTAGAACGTGGCCGTATCACCGTAAGCGGCATTCTTGCAGTTTGTCTGCAATGTCTCGGACATGAAGGCTGCCCCTGATGCGGGAGTTTCTGACGCGGTCTTTTCGCGTCACTCCACACATCCAGCGCAGCATCTTCATCTCCGTGACACGCAGTTCCTGCTTATGTCGCTCAAGCAATGGCCACGCCTCACTACCATACAAAAGGACAGGTCTAATGATCGTTTTATAGACCTGTCCCTTCAGTTTAACCGGCATTTTCGGGTCACATTATGACACCAGTTACCTCCCGCCACTTGGCCCAGGCTGCCGAAATGCGGGACTTGACGTCACAATCGATGTCACCGGACTCGCGAAGCGCAGATCCCAAGTACTTAAACTGGTCTGTCCGCTCGACCATGTGACCGTCTACGCAGACAGGTGTGGGATCTGTAGTATTGCTAGCCAAGTATTCGGTCTTCGCTACGTTGAGTTGCAAACCGCCGTTCTCAAGTGACTCTTTCCACGCATTTACACGCCTTCCAAGCCGTCCCTTATCCGAGTCCGCTAGCGCAATATCATCAGCATACATCAGCATCCACGGGGGCTGCTCGTGTGCGTCTCGGATGACTACGGACAGTGCGTCCAGTATTACGCTAAACAGAAACGGACTTAGGACGGATCCTTGGTGGACTCCGACTGTAATGGGGAAAGATTTTGTGTCACCAACAGCAGTTCGCACCACAGAATCGGAATTTTGGTACATGTCCCTGATGGTTTCGATATAAGTTTCTGGCACCCCTTCGGACCGCAGCGCCCACCAGATCATCACGCGAGGGACACAGTCGAAGGCCTTCTGCAAGTCCAGGAACAGAAAGTGTAGAGGGGTATTCTTCGTTCTGTATTTCTCCATAACGATCCTTAGGGCAAAAACAGGGTCCATGGTACCATGACCGGGGCGGAAACCATACTGGCCCTCTGAGACAGTGCACTCCTGCCGGATCCGAGAGTCAACTATACGCTCGTAGAGCTTCATGGTGTGGGACATGACCTTTATACCACGATAACTTCCACACTCCTGCACAGATCCCTTGCCCTTGAACACTGGAGTGATAACACTCAGTCTCCATTGGGCGGGGATTCAGCCGGTCTCGAGTATGCGGTTAAAAAGGTTGGTTAAGATGCCCACACCACGAGAGCCCATAGCCTTCCATACTTCGATGGGGACTCCATCGGCGCCGACAGCTTTCCGATTCTTCATGCAGCGAAGAGCCTTGCGCACCTCCTCAGGCGTTATCAGTGGCACAAGTCCTAGATTCGGAGGGAGTTCCGGTGGCTGCACCTCTTTATACTGCTTATTGAGCAGCTTGTGGAAATAAGAGCGCCACCTCTCCTTCACCGCGAGGTCCTCGCATAGCAGGTTACCATTAGGATCTTTTACACAGCGGCACTTGGATATATCCTGTGCCGCTTTGATCCTAGAACGTGCCAACTTATAAATAAGCTTCTGCCCCTCAGACGTTTCCAACTTATCGTACAATGGCTGTAAGTGGTCCCGTCTGGCTCTGGCTACTGCTCTCTTTGTGGCACGTTTGGCAGACCTGTACGCGTCGCGATCTTCAGGAGAGTTGGACGCTTGCCACCTTTTAAAGAGGGCTTTCTTCACCCTAGACTCCCTCTGGACTGTGTCGTTCCACCACCAGGTTTCCTTGTCACACTTGCGTCCTCCTTTAGACATACCGAGGACCGACCGCGCCGATTCAGCGATAGACACCTGAATCCTGTCCCAGTGTTCCTGCACCGATTCGCCTTCAGCATTAGCACATTTGTCGCCGATTGCTGAGGCGAACATCTGGGACTTGACTTCATCAAGCATCCACCATCTGATTCGCCGCTGACATGGTTCCGGTCGTTTGTCTTTGGTCTTTACACAGAGATCCATGACAAGGATACGGTGTTGGGCAGTGAGACTCTCACCGGGTATGACTTTGCAGTTGGCCACGTTGCCGATATGGTGTCTCCTAGTGATTAGAAAATCGATTTGGGTAGCGCGCCCCCCGCTCCTGTAGGTGATCAAGTGGTCGGGCTTCTTTTTGAAATATGTGTTCACGAGTGCCAGGTCGGCAGTGGCACACGTTAGCAGAATTCTTCCCCTTCCGCATTCCGACTGCCATACCCGTAGCCTCCATGAACACGTTCAAATTCCACCCCCATCTCACCCACATGGCCGTTCAGATCACCACCCAAAACGATTCCCTGTGACAACGGAATTGCCCCAAGGATCTTGCCGAGTTTATCCCAAAACGACCTCTTATCAGCGTCGCTACAACCGACCTGTGGCGCGTAAGCACTTACTTAGTGGGTAGGAACCCCCCCAATAAGCACCTTCACGCACATAAGTCGGTCGCTAAAGCGATTCACCTCCAAGATATCGTCATGCAACCCCTCAGCGAGCACCACAGCTACCCCGTTCTCTCCACCAGGTGCACCCGTGTAGATCAGCTTAACTATTAACTTAATTATCATTTAACTTATAATCTCTTTAAAAAAAATCTCAGAAATTAAAAGTCGGATATTTCTTAAACTGTCCACTATTGGTGTGTTGTGTTGACCCTACCTTTATTGCTTAATTTTTTTTACAATATTCGAATCTTGCGTAGATTGCGATCAGAGGTAAACTAACCATTTCCCGATCACTACATTTTTTGACTTTTTTTACGTACGCAATGTAATCTGTTTACGATCATGGTAGCAATTATCACATCACACGTGATCGCAAAGTATTCATTTTCCGATCATCGAAATCTCTATCGATTTTCAAAAAATGAACATAGCGCTGACTAACCCATCTACGATCACATAAAACTCGTATTTTTGTATGGCAAAGAGTTAAACTCGACAACAAGTTGTTTCCCGATCACCATATTTTTGTTCAATTTACGTGTCAAATTTTCCGATAATGATACATATTAGACCGATCGCCTTCTGATGTGTATATAAAGCGGATTACTATGAATAGAAATGCATATTAATATTACTCATAATTCTCTTGCATTATGAAATAATAGTCAAAAAAAAATTGTCCTAAATCGCCAGTTTACGATCAGGTGATCGAGAAAAGGAAAAAGTTGTGGTTTAATGAGCCCCATACCATCACCTCACCTTGTATTTCAGCAAAATAACGAATTTTCTTGTTAAAATGTTAGTTATAATGATAATAGGACTCAATTTTAGTGGAACAAACACAACATCAAAAGCGTAAAGTGTAATCTAACATAGTTTTACTTGCAATTCAATCGTTGGATTACTTATTTTTTTTTCGATGTTTTGCGTAGAGATGGACGTGGGCGCACCAACTGATGTTCATTCATACACTGATCGAAAACTGAGGGGTGTTTTGAATGAAATAGCTGCTTTTTGAGCAAAGGACAAATAGATAAAGCGAATTCAAGCAAAATTAACACCTAAACTGCTAGAATTACGTTATTTATTAAGGTTTTCGTAAAAGTGATCGTGAACTGGCAGTGATCGGTAAACAGGGCAATTTACCCTATGTAGTATGGATCCATAAAGTTCTAGAATAAGACAGGCAACTTTTATCACATTCCAGGACCTACTTGCGTAAAACTGCGGGGTGCAGATAGTGGCAATTAAAAATCAGATAAATGTAACCATTAAAGCACATTGATTTTGACATTAATTAAACATTTGTTTTTTTACTCACAGTTAAAATGACAAAAATACATTTCACTCTGTCCCCAATTTCAGACATACTTGTAGGTGTTTTCCACTTTTTTCAGACTAATTTAGGGTAAATTACCTTAAGTTTTTTAGCCATGAAAAATGACAAAAGGTGCATCTACAACTATTTCCTTTAGATGACACATAGCCCAATACTAATATTGCTGTTGGATCATAAAGTCATAAACATAATAATATCTCTACTTCAGCTTGCTTGCCTCATTGCAGAAGGCAGGCCACTCTGCCACCACAAACTTTCTATAATAGGTAATTAATTTCCGCAATTATTGTCCTTACCAGCATAGTCATTCGGAGTCCCTTTGATGTTTCAGCCAAGTTTTTATATTGAGAGGTTTTGCTTCTCAACTTTTCCATGAGAATTTCTTTTTGAAGTTCTTTCGATTTGTCCAGCAATCCGTTGGGAGTCCCCATAGCTACCGCTTTGATGTCCGTCATGTTATTTACAAATTATTTTAGATTTAGTCCACAACAAACAAAAAATTAACACTACTTTTTTTGTTGTTTTGAGGTAACCATCTGTTACTTTAGTTCACATTCTTGATAACACAAACACATTTGTAAAAGTCATTAATTATCGCGTAATCTGTTAATTATTACATTATCTATCGGTATTTTGCTGAATATTTTCGCTTGAACATTAATTATTTTCACTCGTTTTGACTCGGGCAACCATCTGTCATTCACTTCGCATGCGATGCCATTTTGATGCCGGCGCTTCATTTACGTGCAAATATTTGCACACAGTTTAGTTCACACAGTGCAGTGGCCCAACGCAGAGAGGAAATAAAAATAATCACCACGTTTTACCTACTCAACGTTCTGGCTAGCACCACGAAGATTGGCCATTGTGAGCCAACTTCGCGGTGTTCCTTGCAACATATTTTGTGTACGTTGATTCGTTACTTTGCTGTTAAGCGTTTACCCCCACTATAAATGATACTTTTCAGTCTCTCTTTTGGTAAAACATAATTTTGCGTTGAATGGCCAACGCATCCTATAATAACATTTATTAAAATACATGCGTTCTTGGCAACGTTCGTTTTATTGACCGACTGTAAATGTTGATTAAGTAAATAAATAAAAAACTAGTAATTTTCGTAATGCAATAAACTTTACTAACTTTAAACGTATTTGGAAAATATATAGTTGCATATTTATTTGGGATAACAACTGCAGTATCATGAAAGTTATTGAAATGTACCGACCGGTGCCTTAAGTTGATCGTGGGTTAGGAAGGCCTATGAGTAGGGTTATTAAATAAGCATAATATGCTGACGCTACATATAGCTCTCAAAACTCAAAACTCAAAACTCAAAATTTTTTATTCATTTAGAACGTATATTATACACACATACGTACGTTTTGAAACGTCGAGATTTTAATTTACCGAGGTTTCGGAACGCGCCCTCCGATGAGAAGAAACCACAAGAAACTCATGGGGTTTTTTTTTCCAATTATTTTTTTTATCATGTTTTATATTACAATCGTCATAATACAGATCTTAATCTGAACAGGAGCAGTTAACAATCATGTCCATGGATTCTTCTCATCAAAATATTTTGACGTGCTATAGTACGCCTTAATACACAATTTAAGTTTAATAAGTCTAAATATGCAAATAACTCCACGTATGTATTTCGTATGTGAAGCGCCGGCTTAATGTACAATGACATTGAGTCAAATAGAGATGGCGCAGCAGTGCCATTTTGTATTCTTCGAAAATAAGGCTTATTACGGCCAGTGCCATATAGCCAATGTCAAGTATTTTTCCTTCAAATTTTGTTCGGAGTTTTGGCGGGAACTAGCCGACAACATGTTGTGCTTCAAGCCTTCAACATTATTTTCGTTATTTTGGTTGAGTCTTATTCAATTTAGTTCCGTGAATGGGCACAAGTTTATAGAAAACAAAGTTGAGTGTTAAACATGGACTTTCCTCGTTGTCTCCAAATCTCCTTCAAGGTTATGGTAAAGTTGCCACCGCTTTAGCATAGCTCCTGACTTGAAAACTTTGAGCCCGGTCGAGCCAATTTCATGCAAATTATTAAACTTGATACGGGCAAGATGTACGACGCCAAAACTAAGAGAAGAAGCTTGAAATGGTATAGTATAGGCCGAAGGCCGATGTTGTCTCTATTTCTACTAGAGCTCAGCGAGAATGCGTTGCTCTGTAGAAACCTTGCTAAAATACCTAGGATCGCTCTATTCTAAAATTAAACGATCCTATTTGTTCTAAGAACCCTGTAATAAACGCATCTTCGCTTAGCTCTGCTGGAAATGCAGCCTCAACCAAAATCTAGTCCATGGAACTTTGAAGTACCTACTTACTTAAAACCACTCATCACTTTGACGAGCCTTACCTACGTCAATCATTGTGGTTGTATGCGAGCATAAATATCATGTAAGTATACGAGCATAAAGATTAATGTATAGGTACGAGCATATACAAGCATCTTGTAATGGGGTGGCACACGCAAAGCTGTGAGCAGATGGCGCTGGGGTCGGATGATCTTTTTTTTTTATGATGGTCCCCCAAAAATGAAAACGCCGAGTTTTTTTTTTGGTCTGAGACCGATATGGCCAATTTGGCGCCGAGCTGTTTAACAGTTCTTAATTCAAACCTAAGATCAGTCGACCAACGCCCTCTGCCAGGATAAAAAGTTAGTGTTCCTCCTCATTGGCGACGACCGACAAGGAAGTTGGTAGGTCTAGGTACCTACCTAACTAGCTAGTATTTATAATTAGTTAGGTACATAATAAGCAGACCATTACCTACCACAACAAGTAAAGTATAAGAAACTACCACATTACCTAGTCTGTTGTCGCCAATACCACCTGTATTGGGATAACTAGTATTGCCTGGGTTGCTTACTAAGCGTAATATTGATGAATAGAGAAATATCTTGAACTCTATCATTTAGATCATATCGTCCATCGGTGTGTGTGAGCTATAACTGATGTCTACTGCATCACGAATGTTTTGGGGTTACCCCCAGAATGGTCTCCTCCATCCCCTTCTAACCATCCGTTCCTCGCCTGATCTGAACACTGATACTGTGTGAGCCCGCAGGCTGTGACCTACAGGCGCTTTCGTCCTGCTTGAATCGCCTCGCAAGCGTCACTGATCGTATGCGGTCTAATCTAACCTACAGGCGCTTTCGTCCTGCTTGAATCGCTTAGCAAGCGTCACTGATTGTCTACCGTGCCAACAGCCCTGAATGACACAACCCCGCAGGCACTTGTATCGACTGGTGGCGCGGGTAGACACATAACAAACACCACCCTACTAGCAGCCCTGAATGACACAGCCCCGCAGGCACTTGTATCGACTGCTGGCGCGGGTACACACATAATAAACACACACACAGATAGACGGCACAACTCATGATTATCTTTACTGATAATATATTATTCTGACTTACTGCATATAGGTTTACCAAACCTTTTAACTGTGCACAAACTAGAACTGTTACCACGTCACACTCCCGCCATTGTTATACTGTGGGGAATGAATGAATTGACATGACGTTCCCGCCAAAACGCATCAGTCGTGCAACCAGCCAGTTCTTACTTTTACCACAGAGTATACTATCATACTTTTAGGTTCATATCTGCTTCGCATCCGCGACATCTGTGTTAGGTACCTAGGCCTCCTTAATTACTTAATTACGGATAATTACATACATACATAAATAACTCAAGTGTTCCTATAGTTAAGAAATCAAAATATTGATTGCTAAGTTATGTACCTACACAATGATCATAATGTAGGTTATCTAAGTAACAATAACTTGCCCATTACAGGCATGCAATTTTGAGTTTGTACCTAAAAATATATAATTAGGTACCTAGGAACCTACCAACCTACTAAGTAGGTAGGTACTTAGGTAGGTAGGTAGGTATACCTACTATCTAATTAAACGAAAATCCTAGTTCCCTCATGATATTCATCTAAATTGTAAAAGGTATGAGTAATCAATCAGCCATTGTGCGATGGAACTGATGAACTATGAGCAAAGATTACTTAGTAGGTTGGAAAATTAAACGTTAATTATGTCAACCGTAAACTGTAGGTAACTAGAGCCTAAGCAACTCATCATCATCCGAGTGTTGTTCCCGGTTGCATCTCTCGAGAGAGCCCGGGGTCCGCTTTCCTACTTTTACGTCTCCACTTCGCACGATCTTCGGCATCCCGTGTAGTGAGGCCATTTGCACGCATATCCGATCTTACAACGTCAAGCCAGCACTTCTTGGGTCTTCCCAATCTGCCGCGGCCGGGCGGAGGCGCCAAGGCAAGACATTTGTTTCCCACGTAACTAGCCGGTTTTCGTAGAACGTGGCCGTACCACCGTAAGCGGCATTCTTGCAGTTTGTCTGCAATGTCTCGGACATGAAGGCTGCCCCTGATGCGGGAGTTTCTGACGCGGTCTTTTCGCGTCACTCCACATATCCAGCGCAGCATCTTCATCTCCGTGACACGCAGCTCCTGCTTATGTCGCTCAAGCAATGGCCACGCCTCACTACCATACAAAAGGACAGGTCTAATGATCGTTTTATAGACCTGTCCCTTCAGTTTAACCGGCATTTTCGGGTCACAGATGACACCAGTTACCTCTCGCCACTTGGCCCAAGCTGCCGAAATGCGAGACTTGACGTCACAATCGATGTCGCCGGACTCGTGAAGCACAGACCCCAAGTACTTGAACTGGTCTGTCCGCTCGACCATGTGACCGTCTACGCAGACAGGTGTGGGATCTGTGGTATTGCTAGCCAAATATTCGGTCTTCGCTACGTTGAGTTGCAAACCGCCGTTCTCAAGTGACTCTTTCCAAGCCTTCCAAGCCGTCCCTTATCCGAGTCCGCTAGCGCAATATCATCAGCATACATGAGCATCCAAGGGATGCATACATGAGCATCCTACGGACAGTGCGTCCAGTATTACGCTAAACAGGAACGGACTTAGGACGTATCCTTGGTGGACTCCGACTGTAATGGGGAAAGATTTAGTGTCAACAACAGCAGTTCGCACCACTGAATCGGAATTTCGGTACATGTCCCGGATGGTTTCAATATAAGTTTCAGGCACCCCTTTGGACCGCAGCGCCCACCAGATCATCACGCGAGGAACACAGTCGAAGGCCTTCTGCAAGTCCAGGAACAGAAAATGCAGAGGTGTATTCTTCGTTCTGTATTTCTTCATAACGATCCTTAATGCGAAAACAGGGTCCATGGTACCATGACCGGGGCGGAAACCATACTGGCCCTCCGAGACAGTGCACTCCTGCCGGATCCGAGAGTCAACTATACGCTCGTAGAGCTTCATGGTGTGGGACACGATAACTTTCACACTCCTGCACAGATCCCTTGCCCTTGAACACTGGAGTGATAACACTCAGTCTCCATTGGGCGGGGATTCTGCCGGTCTCGAGTATGCGGTTAAAAAGGTTGGTTAAGATGCCCACACCACGAGAGCCCATAGCCTTCCATACTTCGATGGGGACTCCATCGGCGCCGACAGCTTTCCGATTTTTCATGCAGCGAGGAGCCTTGCGCACCTCCTCAGGCGTAATCAGTGGCACAAGTCCTAGATTCGGAGGGAGTTCCGGTGGCTGCACCTCTTTATACTGCTTATTGAGCAGCTCGTGGAAATAAGAGTGCCACCTCTCCTTCACCGCGAGGTCCTCGCATAGCAGGTTACCATTAGGATATTTTACACAGCGGCACTTGGATATATCCTGTGCCGCTTTGATCCTAGAACGTGCCAACTTATAAATAAGCTTCTGCCCCTCAGACGTTTCCAACTTATCGTACAGTGGCTGTAAGTGGTCCCGTCTGGTTCTGGCTACTGCTCTCTTTGTGGCACGTTTGGCAGACCTGTACGACGAATTACGTTGGACGCTTGCCACTTTTTAAAAAGGGCTTTCTTCACCCTAGTCTCCCTCTGGACTGTGTCGTTCCACCACCAAGTTTCCTTGTCACACTTGCGTCCTCCCTTAGACATACCGAGGACCGACCGCGCCGAATCAGCGATAGACACCTGAATCCGGTCCCAGTGTTCCTGCACCGATTCGCCTGCCATACCCGAAGCCTCCATGAACACGTTCAAATTCCACCCCCATCTCACCCACATGACCGTTCAGGTCACCACCCAAAACGATTCCCTGCGACAACGGGATTGCCCCAAGGACCTCGCCGAGTTTATCCCAAAACGACCTCTTATCAGCGTCGCTACAACCGACCTGTGGCGCGTAAGCACTTACTAGGTGAGTAGGAACCCCCCCAATAAGCACCTTCACGCACATAAGTCGGTCGCTAAAGCGATTCACCTCCAAGATATCGTCATGCAACCCCTCAGCGAGCACCACAGCCACCCCGTTCTCTCCACCAGGTGCACCCGTGTAGATCAGCTTGTAGCCATTCCTAATGAGCCGGGATCTGCAGCCTTTCCATCGAGTCTCCTGCAGGAACGCCACGGCCACCTTCCGCCTGGAAAGTACGCTAGCTCCCTCGCGCGTCCGGTTAGCGTGCCAATGTTCCAAGTTGCGAAGCGGCGTTTCGGGGCTCGCGTCTTTAAGCGTGCCCGCCCGTGGCACGGTAGCCCTAGTCCACTTGCCACAGGAGTCGGGCGAAACACCTGCGCGCCGTTATGCGGCGGCGCCCTATCCCTGTGGCCATAAACTCTTTTACTACTTTCCATAAAGATTTGGCAAATTTCGACTTTCACGGGAGCGTCTGACCTCCCAACCCCGAAGGGAAAGTCTGCGCCAGAGCCTCGTCCGTTTATCAGCAGGTGCACCAAGCTAGCAGGTGAGGTTGGCTTGGGCCCAACGATCTTAGTGGGCCCCTTACATCCAGTGGACCCCTTACATCCAGTGGGCCCCTTACATCCAGAGCCTAAGCAACTACTTAGGTTTATAATCAACGTCAAGCTGCGTCCCGCGGTTTCATCCGTGTAAGTCCCGATCCCGTGGGAATATCTTTCTGTTATTTGTTTAATAAAATGTATGTAGTACCTACCTACCTATAACTTAATTATTTACGTACATACTCTGTCTCTGCAATGCCTGAACAAGGCGCATGTCAAATAGGAATTTCTAATACGGGGGGACCCGTATTAATCCGTCTGACATAAACTTTTTTGTCATAAACACGGAAGGCATAAAACGTTACGGATAAAATTTCAACGCATAATATTAAAAAACCATAAACACATAACGCATAAACTTATTCGTCATAAAAGAATGTGACATAATACTCAAAATGCATAAAAATGTAAGGCATAATATTTTTATGGCATAATACTCAAAACGCATGAAAATTTAAGGCATAATATTTTTATGGCACAATGATCACGCATAATCTCAAATACAATTTTTTTAGAGTATATAAACTAAAAATATGTTTTTGTAAGTTATCTAGAGGTGTGCTTACGGATCCACGGTGTGGTCAACGGACCGACGATTTTCAGTCATAACTAGTTTTAAAGTTTTTATACAAAATTGACTTGAAATAAAGAAGTTACTATTTAGCATAATGTTAATTTCATATAAGTTCGATTTCTATACATTACGCTTTTATTATTTATTTATTAAGTATGATAGTATTAGGCGCTGCGTGTAATCATGTTCTTACATTAACCTAACCTATTCTAGTTGGGGTGCTCCGTATAGTGTTTTTCAAAGTTTAGTAAAACTAGCCAAATTTCTATTATGCGCTAGCCAAATTGAGTAAAAAAAGCGTTGTGCCCTGAAAAAAACTTAAGTAGGTACACATTACGTTGTGATACCATAAAATATTTATGCCAAAAGTTTTTATGCGTAATGAGTATTATGGCAAAAATGTTTATGCCAAAATCGTTACTATGCCTTTCGTGTTTAAGACAAAAAAGTTTATGCGAAAAGGAGGGACCCGGATGTAATGAGTATTTACGTAAGTAGGTAAGTACATAACAGATAAGTCGGTGGCAGTGTATGTGGGAGAGGTTATTTTGACCTTTTTTTTGAAGTCGGTTTTTTTATTATTTATAAACGAAATTTTATTGTGGCCCATTGTTGTCCATATGCCATTTGATTTTGGAATTTTAGATACCCAAAAGGTAATACTAAGACTCCACTCCTTCTCCGTCGTCCGACGTCGTCCCCGCCGTCGTCGCCGACGTCCTTCTGTAGGTACCTATGTCTGTCACTAGGCTGTATCACATGAATAGTGATAGCTATAAGGCAGTTAAAGTTTTCAGAGGTGGGTAAAAATTAAAAAAAAACAATATTTTTTTTTTTAAGTAAGGCTTCCATACAATAAACATGATTATTTTTGTGATAGTGAGAATTCTTCATGTGCGTGTTCGACTCGCACTTGGCCGATATTTTGTATTGATTTGACCGAAGGCGATATGAAGACCGCAGGGGCAGCTAGTTAAAAATAATTTATGAAGAACAAGATCAAAGCTGGATTAAACTTCGATATAAACAAATAAAAAACTGTTTCCTCTTATAGCGTAACGTAAGCATTACTAAGTAATACAAGTTTGCACTGATTTAAGTTTATCGAGTTGCAAGGATTTCTCCAGTGATTCGTACCTCTACTTCAGTAAACTTCTGAATGTTTCAAAGGTACGAACTCATATAAATCAAACACAGGTTGAAACTTGGTTACTAGAATATTACGTAGGTAGGCACTGGCGGCGCGGCGCCCCGCGTTTTCACATATCCAGATAAAAAGTAGCCTATATGTGTTATGCCGTCTCCACTATATTCAAAGTTTCATTGCAATCGGTTTAGTAGATTTTTCGCGAATAAGCAACAAGTACACATTTATTCACACAAACTTTCATTTTTATAGTAGGTATAAGTAGGTAGGATTTATTTAAACTGAGGCCTTACTATGGGTTCTAACCGATTTGATCAAACGCAAATACCTTATGAAATGTAACGTTTGTGATAATGATAACATTTGGCCAAACGGTCAAGAACCTGTGGTAAGGATATAGGCAGGTAGGTATAAAGTTTAGGGTATAGTATTATACCATTCGCCTAAATAAACATAGAAATTCATCCGAGGTAAATGGTAGATTCAACGGTCTGTTGTAAAACCTTAGAATATAAGTAGGTACAATTGTCTACCATTAAGTCCATAAAATAGGTAGGTAAGTTATAAGTACTAGGTACTTTATGGAATTCGATATCTAACGTTACTCAAGTAAGATCGTTCACCGTAAGATGTCCCCTGCCTTGGGAATTGGCAGCATTGCTTACGGCGGCACGGCTAGGGGACATCTTACCGTGAACGATCTGTAGGTATCTACCTAAAAGATAGCTGACTTGATTTCCAACGAGTTCAAAGAAAATGAAAAATAGCATTAATTTGTTACTAAGATTTTTTTACTAGAAATATTTTTAAGGAAAAAAAGGAAGGCAGGAAATATTTTCAGAGTTCCTTGTACAAAAATGGTACCTTTTGCTTCTTAAACGTGCCTTACTTCTTGTCCTATATTCTATGATACCTACCTAGCTATAATCGGATTGTAAAATAAGATTGGAGATAGATATGACACGGAACCATCGCGTTCAATTTCAACGTCACTCACAATTTATTACGGGAGCTACGCAGTCATGTAACTTGGCCGCCTAATTGTATGGCTGCCCTAAGACACAGCGGCCAAGTTACGCGTCAACTCCAATCAATACTTCCCCGAACACCCGATCAAATTGATGTATTTACATAATTGCCTCAGACAGGATTCGTTTTGCAATAGTACTCGCAAATAAGACAATAAGGCGCGTGGTTTTAAAACGTTTATGATGTTGCGTAGGATTTAGTGATTCTTCGAATCAACACATTACAATAGATATTTGTTACTGGTCTGGGTGTTTTCTATGTATCATTTATGTATTTACAAAAAAAGTACCTACTATAATATGTAAGTATATCCGTTGTCTTAGTACATGCCTAGTGCTTAATTTGAGGCTAGATTGGGCTATGTTCAACGTCGTGCAATTTTTTTTATATATTTTAGTATGAAATTGTTAGCAAAAGGTACGTACTTACTATTTATGTATTTTGAGGCGATATTAAGATTAATCCTACTAAGTAAGTAAACGAGTATGTTTGTTACTCATATGAGTAAAAACTATTGAACTGATTGCAGTGAAACTTAGTAGATATGCAGATGGCTGGAGATCTAGATTAACACATAGGTTACTTTTTATCCCGACGCGGGTGAAACCGCGGGGGCAGCTAGTAAGCTACCTCCTAGATTACTTCTCTAGCAGTCCTTTGATTACTATTAAAGACCAAAGCATTCGTGTCCCGTGAGTACAATAGTCAGTCGAAAGGTGACGTGCCAGGCACACACATTGCACAATTGGCATATGTCAAACCAAGCCCAATATCACAATCTGTTGCCCTAAGCTTTGTGGCTGCCCCAGCCAGTGCACGCTTCCCTTTCGTGTATTTTAGGTGTCAAAGAACTAGGTTCTCACTTGATGGTTTCAAATGACGACGTTAGGTAGGTACCTAGTAGGACCTACCAAGATCTTACTACTAGACGTCTTGGCTGTAGATGCGTCTGTAACAGCAATCCTACGAGTTAACATAATAATGATATCTAACTTGGTGTCCACTTTATTGTTTGCGAGTAAAATTGTTTTTGAAAAGGGCCTCTACGTTTTGGCTTCGGCTCCACGCACGCCTTCCAAAAGTCCGGGGCTCCATAGATAGCCCCGTGATACTGGACGTCTAACTACATAATTATTACGTTACCTCGTAGTTTGTTGTTCAAAGTTCTATTTATCGTGTCACGGCCTCATGATCAAGAACTTTTTAAATCCAGCAGTAAAGTCACCCACTCGCATTTCATGATATATTTACACAAAGTCGAATCCAAGTTTGAGTTCATGATTGGATTGGATTTTCTCTTTTATACCTACTTTTGCAAGTTTTAGCTTTGACTGCATATTAAGTAGGGCCGAAAAGATTAAACTACTAAATCTATAGAGAGGACAAAATAATATTCTTTGTGAAAAAGTTTGATTTCGTTATTTTATATCTACGCTAAGGCGCATAATACATAAATATAGTACCTACAAGTACCTAGCTAAGGTACAGTGTGACTCACAAACGTCACTCAGTTGTTAAGTTTTTCTTCTGGTACTCTAAGAATAAGAGCTTTTTTAACAGTTTTTAATTAGGTATTGAGCATGAAATTATGCCACAAAAGATTTAAGTTTTTCTTTGTAATACTTGTATATTTTATATTTTGGTACAAAAAAGCATGCGAGAATATACAAAATAATACTCTCGCACGAACTAGGTTAACATTACTCAGTACTAGCGAACATATCGTTTAAAACCATCAAAAAATTACAAGCAAGTGGCTTAAAAATGGTTCCTGTTTATCTTTTAACGATCATAACCCTAAACAATTAACGAATTCTCACGTATTCCCAATAGCTTG
Organism: Idaea biselata; assembly: GCA_958496205.1. Lineage (NCBI taxonomy): Eukaryota > Metazoa > Arthropoda > Insecta > Lepidoptera > Geometridae > Idaea > Idaea biselata. The sequence continues at coordinate 8,425,813 of OY292395.1, forward strand.
TCTTATTTTAACATTATATGGTATTTCCTAAGAGAAAAGTGCCAATGTGTAACTTGCCACTTCGCCACTTTGTCTGTGCCACTTTCGTTGCCTGCCTGTATTAGGTGGGTACCTACCTATACTTAGGTAGAAAAGTTCACATACTTTCTGCTTCACAGAAAATCACAGTGACCATCTGAGCTAACCTGAGTTCTATTGGTTAATGGACTCTTAATTAATAACCGATAGCTATTAGAAATATCTTTTTACCTACGTGTAGGTTATTAAGGCAGTTATTATTTATTTAACTTACTACTCCCCAATGTTACACACGCGTAAGTTCCAATCCAGCAGGAAAATCTGTATAAAAGTATAATCTTTGTATCATTTCGTTAATTACAGAATTTCAGCAAATTTACCTATATTCAAAGTCTCGTCGCTAAAATCTTCACATAACATATTATATTACATCGTTTCATAGCTGCCAGAAAAATCCCATTGATTAAAAATCAGAATGACCTGGTTTGAGTGACAAAACCTGAGGCTATTTGTCACAGTTTAGATTGCTTAGTTTGATAGTGCGGAGTTTAATTACTTGAAAATTCATTCGTGCCCTTTCACCGCGTACTTAATAGAACACGCCTTGATAAAACGTTTGTAAACAATCAAGTTATTACGCTTATTTGTCAAACAATCTCTAATCCTTTGATTTTGCTTTGAGATTTCTAATTGTCGGTTGTATTCATAACTTTTACCAATGAATAAGTGGTTTGTAATTAATTTAGTTCTACCGCTTAAAACGTTGACTGTTCTTAGAATGAGGTTTTGTATTTGAGACTTGGCGGCTTGTGTGTTAACTAACTAAAGGTGTAAGTCTTAATTTGGTTACCTTGCTGTAAAATATCAAAACGATTAGTACCCACCTAACTTAGACCCGTTTTCATAAAATGCTATTAAACATATTTAAGACTGCGATTGATGATAATTATCGGTCATTGACTTCTGGTTAATCATGTTTAAGAGCCTAATAGCCGAATACGCCAACTCGAAACGCCACTTAAAATTTCAGGCGTACTTAAATAAGCAGCTTCTAAATTTAAAAATAGTATGGGAATTTTTAAATTTGAGGTGCTTAGTTGTTTAAGTAGAACTCAAATTTTGAGTTGCGTTTCTGTATTCGGCCGTAAGCATGTTTAGGAATTGTTATGATTATAAATATATAATATTATAAAGTTATCCATTTGTATGTCTATGATTATAACGATCATTATATAGGTATTTTTAAATACCAGTATGATTAGCAAAGTTTTAATATTTTTTAATAATAAATTTAATATTTAAAATCTTATGAAAGCCGCTCTTAGAAATAATTAGCTATTAAGTGTATAATTTTGAAATAAAACGAAAAGTATTTGAAATTCTACAGAATCTTTATTTATTAGTTAAATTAAATACCTATCCTTAATTTTATAATAAAAATATTTATCTTGAACAGTCAATAAAACATTTATAATAACTATTAAATAATTATTTATCATGATTAGTTTACAGATATATTTAAAATGATTAATATTAATAATAAATATCTTAAACCTCTCCCTCTTTAGAGCTAAAGTATTAGGTAATTAGTAATTTCTAGAGATATTTTTAATTATCATTTAAAAAGCGAGATTGATCGGTACACATTTTCAAAGGCAGGCAAAGTATTTACCTTTGTGTTTAGGGTAACAGGGGTTTGTTTAAGGGGAACAAATATGTTTGTTTGAATAAGCTTAGGTCGGTGTTTATTGTAGGTTCCGCGGGGAAGGGTACAACAGCGATCGCTTCGAGCCGATGGGGAAATGGGAGAGGTCAATCTCGTCCATGGGGTAGTCGGGTCTGTACCTCTTCTTGTCGAAACTGGAACTGAAAAACAGAATTAATTTTAAAACGCACTTATTAAAATATGTTTTAAAGTAGTACATTTTCGAAATGTTTTAGAAAAACGTCCTATTTTTTTAATTCAAATTATTAATTAGTTTATTGTTTATTCAATTTTTGAACCCGATAGGTTCTATAATATATCTCAATCTAACTGGTTGTTTTTCTAATTCACAGATAATAAATATGTTTTGTAAAAAAACATCGCTTTTGCTAGAAAATGTGATTGAGCTCTTGAATCCACACTTAAGAATTAAAATGCCTTTCCAAAATAAATGGTCAATGTTGTTCCCAATTTAAACGCACTCTCTTTACTTTTCCGTAGCACATCTACGCTACGACGAAGTAGATAAGGCTACGCTACGGCAAAGTCCTACGGGGATTATATTCTTCGCTACGGGCTACGAAGGGCGTGCTTAGATTGGCTTTAGCGGTGGGGTACTACCCATTTGTCCCAACGAACGAACCGATATTACATTTGGGAATGGGATATACATTTTTTGATTAATTTTATTTGTCAATTCAATTGATTAACAGCCGAATACAGAAATGCCACTTAAAATTTGACGAGTACTTAAATAATTGTGCAGCTTCTGAATTCAAAATTAGTATGGGAATTTTTGAGTTGGAGAGTACTTGTTTAAGTAGAACTAGAATTCAAATTTTAAGTACCTAGGGTTTTGTATTTGGCCATAAGGATACCGTACGGTGCAATACAAACCGAAAGGCGTACAGTAATTGTTGTAAGTATGTTTGTGTTTTGGGTGTGTAATACTTTTATTTAAGTATTAAGTACAACAAAGCGATTTTAGAAAATTTATTTTTCAAGGAAAAATAGCATTCAAAAATTTTCACTTGCGGCGAGGCTAGTGAAAATTTTTGAATGCTATTTTTCCTTGAAAAATAAATTTTCTAAATAAAATAGCCTTGAGCTACATACAAAAATTAATAGAAATTTTAAAGCGATTTTAGTTTATGCGTTAAAGTGTAACTCACTCACGCTGCACAAACTGAGCATGTAATAAATAATAAATAAATAAATTCTGTGAACAACATACAGCGCCATCTAGCCCCGTGGTAAGCGACTAAGCTTGTGTTACGGTGACTAGACAACGGGTATAATACTTATATTATTATTTAGTATTTAAGTACACCGCACACCATTTTTAATTTACGTAAAAGTTATGCGCGTTATTAACATCGCTCTTACGGTGAAGGAAAATACCATGAGGAAAAATACGGCTGATGTAGCCCCAGACGTATTGATCCGTTCTTTCTTCTCGGATGCTGGATCAGTCTACTCCACCTAATAATGTGCCAGGTACTGCAGCGTCGTAAATAGCATCTAGCATACATAAAAAAGACCTGTTTTTCACATCATTTCATTTCATTTCACACATTATATTATAAACTAGCTGACCCGGCGAACTTTGTTCCGCCTTAAAGGCAATAAATAAGCATTTTTTTTAATCGAACGGAATAAAAAGTATCCTATGTCCTTCTCCTGGTTCTAAACGGCAAAATCGGTTCAGCCGTTCTTGAGTTATAAGTGGAGTAACTAACACGACTTTCTTTTATATATATAGATAATCGGATAGGTCCGATGCGATTTAAATAAACAAAATAATTATTTTCTGAGTGCATTTTACCTATTTTAAAAGTATTAACTGGCTCTAAACTCAGTGTTTGTATCAGAATTCTCTCTAAGACTTTAAGAGTCCGTCTTCGAGTTGTAATAAGTTTACGAAATGAATTTCCAACCTGGAATATTTGACCAATATTGAATTTAGGTACGAAAGGTAGTAAAATGCTTTTATGAAATCCGTTGTTTTCTTTGATCTCGATGTGGGTTATTATGTTTTAATGGTTTGATCGATTTCAATACGGTTCATTGAGTTTTAATTTTCAGTAAAAAATATGAAATTTGATTATAACACAAAATATATAGAGATAGGTAGGGATTTACTCAACTCAATATATTGAACTTGAGTAAGGAGTCGCGTTTATTTTTTTTAAGTTCACCTACTTATGAATACCTGGATTATTAAGACGAATTTAACGATAATAAATTCGGCCAGTTATTTACAAAATATGAGGTAAGTAAGAATATAAGACAAAGAAAGGCGCGAAAAGCATAACTATTCTGTTGCAGTCGGGTAAAAAGGTTAAAAAATATTTTTTAGGGTTGTGAAAACCCGACACCTGATGTTTCGAAAAATGATCACAGGCAGATCTAAAATACTCGTTTTACAATGAGTTAAAATAGCAAAGATTGATGTTGACGTTCGTACCTCTACTTAAATAAATTGTGGCTAACATTTTGTGACAATTGCGGTACACAATTAGGATAATCTTTCAGAGAATCGAAAGACATTTGCGTTTACAATTTGAATTGAGGTTAAAATGAAATTGCTGTAAAATTGAAGAGAAACTGCAGCTGAGAACCGTATCTAATAAAAGTCTGAATTTGAAATGATTAATATCAACTTAAGTCCTATTTGTTTACCGATTATTGTAACTAACTATTTAATCATCATACTACAGTCAATGTAGGTGTTATGTCTTAAGCCCGAGTTAGATTTCTAAGCAAAAGTATTTAGGAGCGACTAAAGTTTTAAAAGATTTTGAAACTTAATTTGTTATCATATCTTATTATAACATAAAACAAAATAATTGTCTGATAAAAACAATATAGAGACCTAAGTAAGAATCTGTTTTCCTGGCATTTAATTTTAACTATAACTATTATAGATATAATTAAAAAATAAAGTAGTCTACGAGTATGTGAGCTAATTTTGGGTCTATACTTATTTTTTATAGAGTCAGAAATAAATAAATCGATTGTCCATATGTAGTGAAAAAAAAAGTGATGAAATATAAAATGAAAACAGATAAAACTCTAAACAACTCTAAAAAAAATGTCTACGCGTAGGTGAGTTGAACATAGCTGAATATTGTATAGTCGAAAGGATGAGACAAAGGCAGTGAGAAGGAAACGGGTCGAGTTGTTAGATATAGTCGATCGGGTATCTAGTGTCTCTAGTGCTGCCTTACACGGGCATGTCTAGGTCAAGGTAGTTGTTGGGGCCGTACAGGTGGTAGAAGCGCTTGGTGCCGTACGGGAATGGTAGCGAGGATCGGTCGATCTCGTCGAAGTTCCGCTTCGATATAAACGTGTCCAGGTTTGACCTGCAAACAAAATTGATCATACATACCTAATCGTTTTACAATTCAATATTATGAAATCAAAAGGGGATGATTAAACGTATATCTGTATGTGTGTCTACTTTATTACGTCTAACTAAGTTTCGCTTGGTCATTATGTATTCGCACTGCAAGGAATTCCGTGTAAGTAGGTCCGCTTCCTGCAATTTAGCGACCCTAGAATATATCGTACCTACCTGTTAAGTCGTGAATGAAGGCCTTTTAGATCGCTAGGCAATTACCAGTGAGATAGTGGTCAACATGCCTTTAAATAAATAAATGTCTTTAAAGAAATCAAATAAGGTTATTTTTATTGTTTTAAGATACACCATGACTCAATTAAGCTTTTATTCTATGTCTTGAAGATCTCACCCTGAAAGCCTATTCAAAAATACAATTTATTATCTATAGTTAGGTTTAATTTGTATATCCATAATTATTAGAATAATCAGGCGCCTATAGACTTGGAATCATTATGAAATTTATTTTTTACGACTAACAGGCCTACGTGATACTTTAATTTAGTAAAGCTTACGTCTGGTCTGTTTTCAACAGATTATTAAATGCCTGCCCGCGGTAAAACTCAACCAAGGTTAGTGAATTATTTAATCAAAGTGTAATTTCATGTTGACTGTAACTGTAACCGTAAAATAGGCAAGCGTGTAGGTAGATGCGTAATGTGGTAAGCGCATCAGTACTAATTAAATGAAAACATTTCCGACATTCGTAGACAAATAAATCGAAGCTGCAATGGACAAATTAGGGAACGAATATACGGTCATTTTATTGTTAGGTTTGGTTGGTTTACCTGTTTTACGAGTGTTTCACAAAATAGTTTTAAATAAGTAGTTAATTACATACTCGTAGGTAGTTTGTGTACAAAAATAAGCATTGTTCTAATTGTATCTAACCCTAGGTTAAAAACTAATAGATCGTTTACACCCTTTCGGCCGCCATGGTAACCGAGGTTTGGTAATCAATTACCTATGAACACAGTGCACAATATAAAACCCGTATAAATATGTTATAGCGATATTGAATTCCATGTGTTATTGTGTAAATAATTCTCTTTCTCCAATACCTAATAATATTTTCAATACACGTTTTATATCTATCGAACCAGTATTATTCGAAACCGACCTATGATATTTGAAATGCTCTTTCCTTTTCTCATATTACTTGTATGGTTTTAGAAACTATAAACATGTTGAAATATGATTAGAACCGGTTACAAGCGTTGTTTTGTATACGATATTTTATGTCAGTATGTTAGTTCACATTTTTATCCATGTACCTTATTGCATGTACTCGCGACTATGCAAAAGTAACATAACATGAACAAACAAAAACCAACACACTATCCTTCTTTGCATCGCGCAGTCGGGTAAGAAGAAAGAGCTATGCATTCTACTAAAGGCCATAAACAGGATTTTTAAGTTTGATCCCTACCTGTCCGTTTACGTATCTACGTCATATCGTACGTCCGAAACAAAGAAATTATTTCGCTGAATAATCACTATTCAGCCGTTTATAACGATATATTATGTGTAATTTTGTCGGCAAACGTATATTTAGGCCTCAAGAGAAAAACCACTCGATTGACCGTCTGTCTGTCTGTCTGTCATAAGCCTTTTTCACAGAAACAGCTAGAGATAAAGAGTTGAAACTTGTATCGAATACTAAGTTAAGATTTCAGAACCCTATTAGGTGTAAAAAATAAAGTGTCTAAGTCAACACGTTCAAAAGGTATAGCCTTATTTCGATTTCTAGCAACATCGTTTGAATACGAAGTATATGTCTATCCAAGGCTTAATGTTCAACTTCTTTCGGGTTTGGGAAATTTTCCCTTATTTATTAGTGCTGTAACATCTTTTTGCGAAATCGTTTGGTTCTAGTTTTCTTTCGTATTATAATTAACTATCACAATGTAAGTACCTATACTGATAATAAATAGGTAAGTACTATAATTTGGGATAAATCGTAAAACCGGCAGGTGGGTTTGTTTAGCTCTCTACAGAGTGTTGAAGGCTTTCGTACCTCTATAGTTTCTACATAAAACTTTAGATTGGTGTCGCGGTGCTGATGGTTTTGTAAGTTAGTTCTGATCAGGAGGGGTTATCCATCAAAATCATTTCCCTATCGACCATAATCAGAAAACAAAGTTAATTTGAACTAACTAAATGCATTTTGAAATGTTATCTATGAAACAGACAAAACCATGTTGCTGTAATCATATATATTTATAGAGAGACATAAACTTACCGGTCGATTTCGTCGAAGTTGTTTCTCTTGTCGTAGTCACCCCCCAAGCTGATCTCCATTGGCATCAACGGATACTTGCTCGTGTCTTTTGGCCTGATGTAATAGAATCTCAATAAAGTTTTGAGCAGAAGTTAATCTACAAAGCAGAAGTTACTCTACTAGGCACACGTGTTTAGCCAGGTAGACTGGTAGATATACTGTCGTGAATTTCTTTGACATAATCACAGAATAGGCGATAGTCACAAAAGGAATCGACGATGCTACGGCGACGCTCATTTACACAAGTGCATTACAGAACCTAACTCCGCCCGTGACACTATTTGAAAAAGTTAGCTCTTTGGTTAGGCTGGCAAGGCTTCGTTATAATATACATGGTGTTGGTACATGACCAGGCGAACCACTTTTTCCTTTTTTTATACCAATTCGAACTTATTTAAAAAAAAAACAGAGATTATCTTTTACTGAAAAAAAAACAGCTGTTATCGAAAACAAAGCCAATTATTTTTTTGATTATATAGTAGTAGTATTATATAGTTACTAAATAACAGGACAATTTAAGATGGATGGCCTCCAATTCTCAAAAACTGCAAATATTCAAGTGAACTTTAAACAAAAAAAAATCGGAAACTACTTAGAATTTCCAATACCCGTAAAACAAAAACTTATTCGCCATAAACTCCAATACCCTGTATAACTCCTGAATTCACCACTGGGTTGTCTCTATACGTTACACGAGTCAAAAACTTTTCATTACAGAGAAAACTTTTTTAATCCCGAGTTGTCTTATTTTTTGTACCCTTTAGTACTGCAATACAATAAGCCTATTACTACAATATGAGGTCGAGCACAATATAGAACAATATTTCGTATATTGCACTTGTATTGTTTCTTTAGTTGGTCGAAATAAGAATGAATGGAAAATATCGCCTTTTTTCCAACAGTTTCAAAAAAAAGGAATTGGTTCTCAATTCGATCCACTGAGGGATAAAACTGAACAGTGTTTTTTTTTCTATTGAATCGATATCATTACATATACATTCCTACATATTTCGGTACGGTTTGTTATTTCAAACAGTTTAGAACAGGATAAACGGTAAACGGCCATGCCTAAGTTATCTGACATGTACGTGCAGCTTGAAATCTTCAAGTAGTGAGTGAACATGTATCTGCTAGGTGAGCATGCTCCACCACTATCATCACAACCTATCATCACTGATAAGGTATGATCATAGCTAAAAGCTGACCTACTTAGGTCAGCTTTTAGCTATGAGCTTATATAACATTTAAAAAAATCTATAATCCATATGTAGTTGGAAAGTAGATAATAAAATACATGTTTACCTTGATATGTAGTCTAACATCTTTAGCAGGCTGACGCCGTAAGACGGCCGCGATGTACCATCTGGCAGGATCGCATCAAATAAAGGATGGGAAATGCGATTCTTGTGTCCTAGAAATTCATAAAATCAAACAGTATTCACTAATTTTAAATTTGGTTAAGTAACATCAACTTACCGATCAAGTTGTGGCCTTCCGTATGATTAATATATGGTACTTATTAGGTATGTTTATGATCAATGTTTCATGTATAGTATGTGGAAAAGGGACAAATGAAACGCGTCTAAGACTTGCATAATTTTATTATTTCTTTCTCATAAGTACAAGTTACAACGTCTATCAACAACGAAGGGTTAAAATTAAATAAAACATAATAAAAAATGGGTTTCGTTCTTTTACAAGTGTAAATTATACTTAGTAATCACTTTTGATTAAAAATAGGGGGTTTCGCAGTTACTATGTTGCATTAGAGTGTGTTATTATTAAATATTTAAACAAAATTTCCTCCGCCAAGTGGGTCGAGTTGGCGGACAAAGTTTCCGCCGCCCAGGGAATCTAAGTTTCGTACAAAGTTGCTACCACCGAGAGAGTCCAAGTTCCTCTTCACTAGATTGCCACCGCCAAGAGAGTCTAAGTTTCTCTTCACGAGATTGCCTCCGCCAAGAGAGTCTAAGTTCCTCTTCACGAAATTGCCTCCGCCAAGAGAGTCTAAGTTCCTCTTCACGAGATTGCCTCCGCCAAGAGAGTCCAGGTTTCTCCTCACTAAGTTGGGACCGCCAAGCTGGTCGAGATTCTTCTTGACAAAGTGACTACCACCAAGGGAGTCTAAATTCCTTACAAAGTTCCCACCGCCAAGTGAATCCAGATTTCGGACAAAGTTGCTCCCTCCAAGCGCGTCGACGTACCTTGCAACCCTGTCAGTTTCTACGTCTCTACCCAACATAGAAGATCCTCCGATATCGTTTAGATTCCTGCCCAGTAGACTCGACCCTCCCAAGCCTCCGTTTACGTTTCTACCAAGAAAGTAGGCCCCACCAAGCCCTCCTGTGTTTCGACTTCCTCCTAAACCATCAATGTTCCTGCCCAGCAGAGACGAACCACCGATACCGTACAAACTATTACGTTGATTCTCGTAATGCGCCAAAAGTTGCAGAAAATCTTCAAAGTCTTCCGATTGTTTATAATCTGTAACAAATTGCAGATGGTATTCTTCAGTGTTTTACAAATAAAATTATATAAAATCCAAATCTTCTTTGGGAAACGAATAAATTTCGTTGAATTAAATAATAGTCAAAGATATTTAGATTAACGAAGTTAACTTAGAACTTGAAGCTTATGTTTTACATATTGAAAAGACATCTAGTTGATTAAGGCCAGATTTATATACAGTAGCAAGAAGACAAGTGCATAATTAAATAAATTAGAGAGGTACTCACCGTGACCGTCACAGAGGCACAGTGCACAAACGAGGTACAATAGGGTGTGATACATCTTAGTGCTGAAACATACTCGGTATGTGTTAAGGTGCGTTCCGAACCATTGTGAATGTGCAAATTGGAAGGTGCGGGGCATCATAGGTCTTGATGCGTGGTGTATTCGGTAACTGGTGTATTTACAAAACAGGTAAAGTGCGTAAATCGTTAAGAGCGTAGACCTCTATCGCTATTTCCATGCAGACGTTTTTGCTTTATTTTAAACTGTGTCTTTTCAAATTATATTTTAATTTTCGAGGGCTCTAGGTATAATTCTCTTCAATTATTAGTACCTACCTGCCTCTACTTTAATCAAAATAAAGATGACTAGACACGTACATTGCTGTGACTTGAATAATGAAATATTATTATTTTTGAGAAAGAAAATAATGTAAAAGTGGTAGTGGTCTACACTCTTTGAAACGGGTTAATTCATAACTTGTTTAATATACAAAACAGTACAATAAAAGTGCGTAAAAGTATAGGTAAAATGCTGTATCATTTGTATCGGATTCGGGTTTCATAGTATTGAAAAGGTTTTAAAACTGTGCCAAGATAAATTGTGACGTGAATAACGGGTAAGTAAAAAGGAAGATGATCCTATACTATAATGTACTGTTACTGATATTTTAATTAAAAAAAACAAAAACTACCGTATCCTAAAGGCCACATCAATAAATAAATTCTGTGAACATTACACAGCGCCATCTAGTTCAAAGGTAAGCTACTAAGCTTGTGTTACGGTGAATCGACAACGGATATAATACTTATAATTATTTATCTTTGATTAAATTGTACTTAGTAAGCATAATAATAAAAAAATAATTTGCTATGTGCTTTACCAGCAGTCCTCGCGCGCTGTTGCTAAACTTTTACCGTCGCACAGTCAAAGAACTCAAATATCAGCCACAGTAATTATATTATATTCGGAAGTATAGTTTAATGAGGGTGCCAGGTAACATTCTTGACTGTTTTATAGGTAACACAAGGGAATTGACATTAAAATTACATTAACATGGGGTTAATTTGTTTGTTGTGCAACAGTTTTATATGCCTTTCTTACCATTGACATCGTAACGTTTGCCGGATCCCTGGTCGCTCCCACTTACATCCTGATCCTGATCAAATGAAAGTTATTATATCAGTGTTTGATGTATGTAGGCGTTCTAGAAATGGGCCAGGAACTCCATTGCGAAAGACACATAATCAATGAACTAAATATAGAATGAACTTCTTAATAATAGATAACTGAAATTAATTTTCAATAATGGCTACTACAACGAGTTTTAAATTCGTACTCGAACAAATTACATTCTTTGCTTGAACACCAGCGATTGTTGAAGTCTTAATTATTTCATTCGCAAAAGTTTGCAATTTTGCATTGACCGTGTACGTAGGATGCACACTGAGTTGTTATTTATAGCTCATAGTTATCCCACACGTGACTTCTGTGCCGTGCTAAGAAAGAAATCAATTGGCCGGAGGCTTCGGTCGCGGTTAACGAGCTTAAATTACACCACTGTACGAAACGTGACAAATAACGTTTATTTGTTTAGCAAAATTAAAATGTTCGATGTGAACCGAACTTCCTGGCGTACAAACGGTGTATCCGGAATTTTGAACAGCTAAATGTCCATAAATCATTTTAAATCTGTACCTATCAACTTTTCTCGTAGAAGGTTTTTATTTAAATTTATTTAAACTTATAAAAAACGGGTCGGAGCCTTTTCCACTGCCGTCTTCTCACGTAATTTTCTAGGTATACGTGCTATATCTTAGATCACTTTGGTACAGGTACGTAAGTGAAACACTACGCTGGCAAGTCAAACGCTCGTCTCTAAAAATTACAATACGCTTCAAAGGTCATGGGTGGTTTACTTTTGAAGCGTATTGAAGGTGGGAACTTCCTATTAGGAAGACAGCAACGAGCTTATTAGACCCGTTTTTTTAAAGGCTGCACCTGCCTACGTATGGAAATACGGAGAAGTCCACTAGGTAATATTATTTAAAACATCGGTGGATATAGTGACAAGCCGCAGCCGAAGCCTCCTACCTCCTTTGTAACATCCAACAGCGACCACGTATAGGACAACTAAGACTAAACCCCCCCGAAAACGAACAAAATGCTCTGCGACGATACTACGGCAATATGTGCGAAACATAATTAGCCATCTGCATCGTCTCTTCCCGTTTAACATAAAAGTTACAATAAATATACAAAATTGATAAAATCCGAATCTCGTAGCTATTTTCGTAGCGGTTCGTAGGTTTTCGTAGCAATGTCGGTAGAGAAATTATTCATAAGTTTCTTTGACAGATTTGATTAATAAAAAAACAAGGCAGCGGACTTTGTATACTACAGCATCGTTTTGGAATAGAATACATGACAGACACATAGTTTGTATGAACACGTCACAGATTCAATGACTAAAGCATTTAACGAAAATTTAGTGAATTTTAACGATTGATCCTTGACAATAAATGTAGGTTAGTAGATAAGAAACCATTCGTACGAGTTATTCATAGAATAGAAAGGTTTTATTTGTACTGTATGGTGGACCGAGATTAATAATTTAACGTTTAATTAGTAGTTTTCTATTTACTTTAATTTTGAGGCCTTGTAGTTTTGTAATCCAGTACTGTACGATTACGTTTCACATTTTTGTGTTCCTTGTTATAATGACATTAAAATGTAACTAATGTTTCTAATTATTGTACGCAGGGGAGTTAGCTCCATAGTCACTACAATATTGGATAATAATTAATGCAATTGAATAATTCAACAAAATATCATCATCTGTATCTACAGTCCTTCTTTTAATGGAAGACTTGTGGGTGTTATTTTGTGCCCGCCTGATTGAATTAAGTGCTTAATATTCGATCAACGTGAAGAGAAAACATCAGCATCTTTAGAACAATTTGTAAATTAATTTGGTTTGATGTATAGAGAATTTAAAATATATTTAAAAAAAATCTGTTTGGTACATTTAACGATATCTATAGAATCCTATAAAAGGCGTTGTCCTGACTGACTGATGTTTCAACGCCCAGCCCACAGAAAGCCTTCTTTTTTAGATGATGTAGGCTAGGCATGCAATAAGAAGGGGTATTTTGACATTCCTACGGGATCTGGACTCACGTGGATGAAACCGCGGGCTTGTAAATATATATTGTTTAATTTCTGCCAAAATTGGGCTTTAGGTTCACCAAATAAATCATTCAAACAATTTTGCTAAACACAGATGGCAATAGAAACCTACATTGGTCGTAATGTTAAGATGATTATTTTTCTTCCAAAATACATGGATTATCTTCAGTGACTGGCACATGGCGGACACCAGTAGGTAGTGTTAATACATAATTTAATCGACAAGGTCTGTCAAATGCCTGATAGACGTAAGAAAGAAGTAACGAAACATTTTCTTGTTTACTTATTGAATTTGCGTTTATATGTATTTTATATTGTGTAATACAGAAAGGCTATATGAGCACTGATAATTAGAGGCGGGGTACGCGTTGCGTAGAACCCGAATATCTTTTTGACCATCGCCTATTCTGTGGTTATGCTGAAGGAAGACGCGACGTTATTTTACGGTGACATTCGCCGCGACTTATCAGTGCGCGAATAGCCTTTCACTTTTTCAAAAAATACATAAAGAAAGTCAAGTCATCAATAACGAAAACCGACTCTGAACATCGCTAACACTAGTTTGAGAAATCATTTAGAATCTAATATCTTAATTGAGGTATAACATAGAAGTTATTTTAAATATGTTACATACCTGATGTGGATTTGCGTTGCAGCAGACAAGTAGAGCGGCCACAGCCACGATCACACCGCCGCAAGATCTACGCATCTTTATATCTGTTATAAAAAGTGAACATACATTTAATTAATCTTACATGCGACTTACAGATAAGAAAACAAAGATTTCATTAAATTATATAGTATAATATTTAACACAAAAAAATTATGACATACCTAAAGCAAAAATAATTACTAAAAATAACTCCGCGTAATTACTATTTTGTATTCTGTTACTCTTCCTATTCTCTGTCGGTCTCTCTTTTAAGTCTCTGCTGACCTCTATCTCTCTTCAACAAGGATCTCACAAGAGTGCAATGTGTAACAGATAGTAAAATAGGCCCATAGACGTCCAGCTGCTGCCAGCTGCCGCCATCCGACGGCTGGCGGCAGCTGGCGTTACCCTGATTGTTGCGAAAGTGTGAGAGCGGGTGTGTTTGCACGTACACGAAAAACAGCAGAACTTATTGTGATCGAACTTGGCATGTAGGAGTTCTAAAACAATTTCTATTCTAATATTCCTGTGAAATTGGGACTTATGCCAATCATTCAGCAAAATACAACTGATTATGCTTAGATAATGATTTAAATAAAGTAAAATATGCATTGAAACCTGAAATATTCAGTAGGCAACAGGTGCGAGAATTAGAATCGAGCTTCTTTTTAGGGACCTAATGATATGCCTTATGAAAGTTACTTTATTATGTTCAGTTAACCAAAGGTATAATTTCAATATAAGGCGTAGGTATAGCTTTGATTACAGGAAAAAACAGTTTGTAATGTCTATGTTAAAATGCCAATGTTTTATTTTTATAACGATATCCATGGGGCACCGACACAGTGATGTGTCATGGAAAAAAAGTAGATTTTGATTAAGTATATTTAAAATAATTATAAACATGAAGTGCCTTTTCAAATTAATTAAACACGAATTATCTATGTCGTTTGGGACCATGATCTAGATCATAGGAAAAAACAACCCCTGAAGTGATGTCAGAAGGAAAAATAAGTCTGAATATATTGTAGATATCTCACGTATACAAAATTTACTATACACAATTAATTGTGCTTATTATTCATGATTTGTAGTTATTTGTTGAATTGTACATATGCATTTTTTTATTATGTATGTATAAATATTGTTAATTCACTTAAGTTTATTTAAGTTTTATTTAAAGCCGTATTATAATATTCACTCAAAATAATACTCGGTTCTTCGGGATTGTGTTTGACTAATACAAACTTTGTAACACATAGGTATATTCGAAATTCAATAAATATACCTATTGAAGTCGGTCATATAACGGCAGTATAACAAGTTCTATTGCCTCCTACGAGTATTTCAATCGTTTCAGAATAGTACGCGTTATTGCAAAAGGAACGTAACCAAGCATGTGTTATATGTATTACTGTGGCGATATTGACGTGTGAATATTGTAGATATCAGTAGTTATTGCTGTTGTTGGCCTATAATCTATAAGCTTTGGGTATTGTTTATCGATGTATTGCTTTAAATTATATAGTTCCAGAGGAGCAAACAAACACATCGTCCAGATATTGTAATATTCACAGTCATAAAATAATGAAACTACACTTTGATAGGAGAGTTATAATTTTATTACATTTCTTTTTAGGCAAATATGTTGTAAAATATTATTAGAACTAACCCTTCCCCAAATCTTAATAGCTAACTCCGCAATAGGGTGATAAATAACTAAATTTTTTTTAGTTACTTATTTCTTTCATTATTGGAACAGGTAAAAAGCTGATTTACGTTCTGAAAGTAGCAATGTACTTCCATAATAAAATATTAAATTGATAATGATGCAATTTTGAAGGCTATCTTTATTAAGTTTAACATAACTATTAGTGACATTTTTAAAATTAAATATTTCAAGACTTAGATAATATTTATTACGACAAACATTATAAAGAGAAAGCAGAACGAAAATGAAACCTTTTCATTATTTTTAAGATATTTTTAACGTACCTACTACAATTATAGTGAAAACTGATTAAGTGGACCCTGGATGGATAATTTCGATACGTGTATAACTGATACTCACAATGAGGTCTTAAAACTTTTGCCATGAACTATATCTTTTATGTCTTTTATGTCAAAAAACTCTATGATTTTTAATCATAGAGTTTTTTGACCATTACTTCTATAACTATGTAACTGTTCGCTTTTCAATAACTAGTATTTATAAGTAAGACAAATTTTAAGATTGGGCATGACACGACACGACATGGAAGACACCACAACCTAAAATATGAATTTAAATCAATTGGTGTATAAGTACCATTTTGTCACTCTCTCACTTTATAAATGAGACTATTATCATTTAAACCTGCCTAATTGGAACAGTGGTTAAATAAGAAACCTCTAGAAAAATGTTTTATTAAGAAACCTCAGTCTATATTTATACTAATATTATAAAGAGGAAAGACTTATTTGTTTGTTTGTTTAAAATGAATGGGCTCCGAAACTACTGAACAGATTTAAAAAAAATCTTTCAACAATAGAAAGCTACATTATCGAGTATAGGAAGCTAGATTTTGATCCTAGTATTCCCAAGGGATTGGGACTTATGCGGGTCGAACCGCGGGGCGCAGCTAGTAAGTGTTAAAAGTCCCAGCCCCTTGAAACCCTAGTTAAACAAATTTAACTATCCTAATTTGTACTAATTTGGTTGAATTATACCTATAGGTAGGTATCTGGTACTTGACTTTTTACTTTTTTTCTATATAGTAAAAAAACGAAAAACTTGTTGTCTGTATAATTGTAATTACAAATTTTATAAGTTTAGTTTTCTGTGGTTATTTAGTTTGGCATTTTCTTGGATACAAGACAAAAATAGCTACTCAAGCAGTTTCCTGTTAGACAAATTAGTATAAACACGAAGAAGAAATACCAATTTTAAGATGGATCTTCAAAACTTACAACTTAGGTACTACTTATAAAATATTGAGTTTTATTTTTCTTTTTTACTGCTTTTAGATGGCTGGTAATTTACATTAAATCAAAATTACAACTAAAACGAGCTTTAGGTATTTTAGAATAGTAAAAATGTAATATTGTTTACGGCAGCTCGATTAATGTTTGTTTGTGATCCTTTGTATTAGGGGAAAATGTTTAAAAAAATCTTTACTAAGTAAATAAAATGTACTTTTAAACTTTTTATCAGAATCTAGGTAAATTCTGATGAAAGAGTAACAATGACTAGAAGAGAAAATATTTTTTGAAATCACTTCGAATAGATTCTAAAACAACTTGACCAATTTTGATATAATTCAGTTATTAGAATACCTCAAAATTTGGGAGTAATGTAGGCTACTTTTTGTCCCGATTAAAATTAGATTTTCACCGTAAAACCGCCAGGCACTGCTAGTTACTTATTATTTTTTATCCCCATTCCTGACATAAATTCATTGGAAAGAAGGTTAACAGAATAATAAGTATATACACGTGCAAGTAATCACGACAGACATTTTCATTGAATAAGAGTAATTTTGAATCTAAATACAGATCAACTTCTATATTACACACACAGTCGCATTCAATATATATCTATAGCCTATATTTTGACCATTATTTAGTATGAATCGAGTAATGTGTAATATTTATACTATGTAATATTTATAACTTTCAACGCTAAAAGTAGTAAACACCACGCGATTAAAACCGAAAAATCATAATCAACTATGTATTAAATTTTAATAATGGTATGTAGGTAAGTCAATATTATAAAAAATGTTAAATTAGCACCAAAGGTTTAATAAATATGTATATATTTTTTTAACAAGGTCCTAATAAATTAAAGTTGCAAGTTTCTTGTTAAAAGGTGAGACTTTTTCTTATGCAAATCTGGATTTGGTAAGATAGGTACTATATTATTAAAGTAGTTACCCACCTTTCGGCTTAGCCGGATACATTTGCATGTCGAACGCGAAATTACAATACATTTGCTTGTTGTTCTTTGTTCTTTCTTACTTAAGATAGTTAAGCTCATCTATTTTTTACACTTTTTTGTTTTTAGTTCTGAATACACGCAATCAATGTCAAGAAGTCAAACAACGAAACAAATGACAATAGTTGTTGGACTTTTTGTCAGTTATTGCGTACTTTCATCGTACCTTCTATTGATATTTTATGTACACATCATGATATTTAGTTTTTTTTTCCCAAAATTCTCCAACCAAATAACAATTTCGTAGTATTTTTTAAGGAAAATCTAAATTTCTGGTATATAATACCTTATTGCTCTTACATTTGTAAATAGTAAACTTAAGTATTATTTTTGAAAGTTAGATTATATAAGCTTAAAATATTTAATTCTTACCTACCTATTTTAAAGCAATGATAAAAATTAAATATATGTATCACAACACGAAATTAAAATCAGACGATATTTTTTTAAATTTAGTTAGGATTGCTATAGCTGTTGCCATACAGTGCTAGGCTAGCATTATCGAGTTGTTCTCTGGATCCGTAAACGATCAGGAGCGGTATGTTGATTGACTTTTATATTATATTTATTGTATTAACCTTAATGTATAATTCTTTAGATTTAGATTAATAAATAAAATTGATTTCGATAGATATACCTAGTTGTTATTTTTTAAATTATAAAGTAACAGGTATATACACTTTTTATTACATAAATAAGACCAAAAAAAATTGAAATGATTGGGAAATAATATTACAAGAAAAACAAATTAAAAGCTCACTTTCATTAAAAAAATTGACTTCCGAAAATTGTAAAATAAAAATAAATTTGAAGTGAAAGTAACCAACCTGCTTTAGTAGATTTATGAGTTGTTCAGTTGACCGGCTCACTGGTTGTGGTTGTGTGAGGATGAAGCCTCTTGCCTTGCTTATATATCCGGCGCGATGGGCGGGCGGCAGGCGGCAGGACGCACCGCCCGCCCTCCGCCACACAAACGTTGCAACTTAACACAAAAAATAATAATTAACTTAGCTAATTGGTAGGTATGTACCGAAATATTCCTGTTTACATTTATTTTGAATCGACGTCGCCGTCGCTCGCGATGTACGTATGGCACTAGCTTCGTCCCGCGTAAGTCCCGATTCCGTGGCAATATCGGGATCAAAAGTAGCATCTGTTACTTCTCGATAATGTAGCTTTCTATTAGTGAAATAATTTTTAAAATCGGTTAAGTAGTTTCGGTGCAAACAAATAAATCTTATCTCGTTATAATATTAGTTTAGAGTTTTTATGAAGATGTTTTTTTTATATAATTGATATGTTGGGTCCTTGTATCATTGAATAGCACTACCATATGATCACGATATCATATGGTAGTGCTATTCTATGATACAAGGACCACCAAGACCACGGTCTAGATAGATATTGCACGACTACGTACATCAAATAAAGAAGTTTAACAAACTAACCGTCAACGGCTGACGTATCGGTAACGTATCCGATATACGTCATAACTCCTAGGTCGTCTACGCTACGACTTTCTTTATTATTTTCGTAACTTACAGGTAATAGTAATAGTACCTAGGTAGGGCATTGTGTTTTCTACAAGACGAACATGGAAACTGTTAATGGTAACTTGTTATAAACGTTATCAAAAACTTTACAAAACTTACACAACATAGGTTCTACTATTATCCATAAGTAAAACGTAGCATAAATGTAATATAGAAACCCAGCATTAAAAGCATGCTTGACTTTAATTTTGATATTTTATTTAGTGTGTGTTAGTGAATTAGGAACAGTAGAGTGCGAGGCAGCCCAAATACGGCAAAAATGGCGTTCTCTTGTGTCGGAGGCCAAGACTCACTTCGGGTCGCTGTGCCAGAGGAGTAAGTAAGTAGTAGTATTTAGTGTTGTGTTGCATGTGTTAGTTAGAAAGTACTTCGCCTTCTTCTCATCCGAGATATGTTCGAAGTTCAGGTTGGCTAGCCTCCCCCAGATCCGATAGTCGCCTTTTACGACACCCACGGGAAGAGATGTGATAACCCTATTCTATGCCGGGGCCACCAGCATATCTGTTAGGAAGTACCTATTTGATAGGATAATTTTATATTAAACTAATTATTGGTTTCAATCATGTTTGTTTAATTTCACATCAGCAACGCGTAAGTCGTAGAAAAAAATGGGAATATTTTAGTTAATATATTCATATCTTATTGAGGCTCTACTTTGCAGATAAATATATTATTTTTCATCGTCATTTTTCAACGAAAAATTGGCGAACAAAGATCCTTCTTTAGGTTCAACTGAAAATAATGTGTTTATGTTTATAAAATAAACAATCCTAACGTTTTGACACAGGAACCTTTTTAAAGATAAAATACTTTCTAATGGCATAAAAACATATTGTAGAAGTGTAGGTACAAAGTAGATACATAATACTACCCACCTATTTAATTTAGGTAGTTAAATATCTGACAGCGCACCAATGTCTTTTTCCTTGCGAAAAAGTCATGTACTGATAGTTTGTGTAAACTGAGAATTGTTCGAATTGCGAAAACATCTTAAGGAAATCCGTAGCTTCAGACGTATTGACCAATCCTTACCTCTAGGCATGGCTGATTAGGCTGGGATATAGGTGTTGTGCAAACATACTTTACCTTACAATGTCCCTGCCACTACAGCGCTACTGACCAATACAAGCTGAAGTTTCGGCCAAAACATTTATTTATTTATTTATTTATTCAATTAAAACGGCTTATAATACCAATTACATTAATGAACCAGAACCTGTGGGCATTTATAATGCCCACAGTTCGGCTGGTGAAAATCGGCTAAACCTTAGATGAATTTGAGGAGAAATAGTTGAATTCCGTGAGTTAGTGGTTTGTGAAATACGAAACTTTATCTAAATGTTTAGATAAAGTTTAAAACTTAGAAATTATTGTCATGATGTATATTTGTTTGGTAGATCTGAGCAGGTATTTTATTGAAAATTGATTCATTAAAATCATTTTAAGAGTAATATCACAGTTTACCTTGTAGTTTGCGCGCTGCCTTTGCGCGGCGTATATAAGCAGGTCACAAGCAGTCTCTCTCTCCTCCGAGCGATGTTACCGTTTGCATCCCTATAGGGAGTCAGCGGTCCGCTAAACCCCCAAATAGTATTTTTTTTATATTTGGCTTTGACACAGTCGGAAAGTCATCATTGACAATCTGCATCATCATCATTGACAGTTCTGCAATTAGATTTGGCAATCTTTTTACGGCCGGCCGCCTGCCTGACACCAACCCTCTTAGGGATCAAGCAGTTTATCCGTCACCGCGCAGGGAAAACTTAAGGTTTGCTAAACTCCTTCAGATCCCTTAGTCGCCTTTTACGACACCCACGGGAAGAGATGGGGTAACCCTATTCTATGCCGAGGCTACATGGCAAGTCAGAAGCAGTCAAAATGGAAAAAAAAAAGCTTAGATAGAGCAAACATACCTACACTTATATTCTTAGTTCATCGCAATGTATCCAAGCTATTTGGTTTGATTATTTTCTGAGTTCAATGTGGGGTCTTTGAAATAGAGCTTTACACACGGTCATGCGGTAGGTTTCTGAGGGCTGCTATATTTTGCGAACGAATAAACGATCGAAAATTTAAAAATTTCCCTAACGGACGTAGTGTGAAGCTTAAACTTTCTATACAAAAGTTTAGCATTAACGCAAACATGATAGTTTGCTAAACTCCCACTACGGGTGCTGATCGCGATGTTTGGTATCATCCAAAAATCATATTTCAGACTCTTTATTGAATATGATTTGGTCAGTTCCGGTCACCTTTTGAATCGTAGTTAACCTACATTCTATGATGCATCCAACTTCCAATCCTTACGTAAATTTACTTACGATGATACGATATCCTATAAAACTAAATAACAACATCGAAATTTACATCTATTATGTTAGGTTTAAATACCTTCAGGCAGAGCTTATATGGGTACCTATTCCATCAAAATACTAGGTAACACATTAGGAATTATTAATATTGTGATCTACATCGTGAATAACTCGGCTAGTAGACCTATACTGGACCTATACTGCCTATAGTCGTGCAGTACAGCTGGCCTCTATAAAAACTGATCAAGTGCGAGTCGAACTTGCGCGCCGAGGGTTCCGTACCTAACCATTATAGCGCCATTATAGTGTAAATTAAACTGGTCCTCTGAATTGTATGGCGTCCCATACAACTCAGATTACTAGCTTAGCTGGCGCGAAGTATATATGTATGTATAGGGACTGCCTTTAATTTTCACCTTTGAGTTATTTGAATTATTCCTTTATTTGTGTTGTAAAGACGTTGCTTTTTACCAAATTTTGTGGTTCTAGGTCCACAGAAAGTACCTAACAATTAGATTTTCGACCCAATGCCTAGGTATATGGCACTTCCAGTTGACCTAGAGATTTGTAAATTTTGGTGATAAACAAAGTCATACAGCACGAGTAAAGGGAAAGCTCCTGGACTACAAAAAAAAGAGAATTAAGGTAGAAGGTGACACACAGATAGATTGACGGATCAGAAAGTGATCGATCAACTTCAATTTCTTTTGTATGGCTAATTGCTGATGTTTAGACACAATTCGTAAATAAGGGTTCCTATTTTACCTGTTTGTTAAGGTACGGAACCCTAAATATCAAAGTATTTGCACTCAGTAACTCGCTCTAAATAAAACAGCTATAAATCTGAAGCGCCTTGTCCAATGCAATCCTTGTGAATTGACATATTTCAAGTTTATTCAGGGTTAAAAATGCGTCGAGACCAGGTAACCTCGTATTTTATTCTTATTTTGAACATGTGTTGCATTTTTTTTATTCAAAGTGATGTTAATAGGTATTATATTTATTTTAAGTTATTTAAGCTTACACTTGGCTACAGGAAAATACATCTTCAAAAACAACGCATGGCGTTGCAAGGCGATTCAAATGCGCACCTTTCTGGATTGTGGAGAAACGATTTGATTTCCAATTGCACGACGTTACACACAGCGCAATCTAGCCCCTAACTAAGCACTAGGCTTGTACTATGGGTACTAGACAACGGATATACTACATATTATACTTTTTTTTGTAAATACATACATATGATACATAGAAAACACTGAATATGAATGTCCTAGGACATGTTGGTTTCCTCACGATGTTTTTCCTTCACCGTAAGAGCGATGTTATTAGCGCACATACCTTTTTCTTAAAGAAAAAGACATTGGTGCGCGGTCGGTCTGGATTCGAACCCACGACTCTCAGAATTAAAGCCGGGGTATCTACCACTAGACCAACACCGCTCTATTATATTATTATTATATAATTAGCCATACCGTCGCTGTTTTTTTAATGTATTTTCACCGATTATTGTTGATATATTTTTCATTAGAAATACTTCGACAAACTTGTTTTTTATTTACTTAGTAACCAAGTTAGCTTAAAGTACCTACCCAACCTAATTACCATTGTAAGTAGTCTAAGGTGATTAAGAATTGAAACTAATTCGTTAGTAATTGTACCTCTTACCGATTTGGCACGCATAAGCATTTACGCTGTAGACCTCAATAGCTCTACGAACGCGTGGATCTAATAAAACATGCGTATTTATTTTATCGTCATATAAATTCTTATCAAACGTAACCGTCCATATTATAGGCAATTGTCTCACCCTCGTTGGGTGTTAAATAAAAAATACAGTTGTTTACTGGAAATAATCGAAACATCGTTGGAATTGAGGAGATTTGCCGGATGACGACTGTTGATTATATCCGGAACATCTTGCTTCGATGACAGGCAATAAGTGGTGTGCAATAGATAAACTGTTGCTGTGAGGGATGTATACTCATGTGGCTATTTATAATTAACTACTTATGGATCACGTATTGTCTTTCAGTGACAAGAACTTTCAAACTCGACAGATAGAAACAAAATATCATGAAATTAATTATTTTTTGTTTAGTTTGAAGTGTTTACTTTTAAACGTTTTTTTATGTACGAGCTATGCATGGTACACTTACCTCATTTTAATCATAAAGTCATCATATTTGTACCTCCGCATAAGTTTAGTTAATAATAATTAGTTCGTAATTGACCGCCGTGTCGCGTACTCATTATAATTATAGCACTCTAAATCAGCACTTAGCATTTAATCTATAATATTAAAAAAAAAAACATTTTTACCATTATTTTACTCAATACCAGCCTAAGGATCGAACACTTTCATTCAAATAATACTAACGAATCTCTAGCAATCAAGAGCTAAAAATTAAACCAATCACCTAGCAACATTTTTTTAGATATAGACGAGATGTTACCTACACAAACCATTCCATCTAGTACCTACTAAACTGATAAATAACGTGCAAAGTGGCTGTGGCACTTGTCGTTTTGTGAGACGCGTGCTTTGATGAAACGTAAGGAGAAATAAAGGGTACTGGAAGAACTATCGAGCGAATAGTAAGTCTATGTTATGTATGGGGATTTATCAAAAACCTTCTGATGCTCAAGTCTCTATCTACGCTACGATACGAACTTGTCACGATCAATCAAATTGAATAAGTAGATATATGAACCTTAAGTGTACATATTAAGTGGTAATAGAATAGTTAAATATAAAACAAAATACACAAATTCAAGGGACTACAATATTATCTTGAATCCTTTGATATATTCGGCCTACGAAATTATTATTTTTTTACGTTTTTAACAAAAAGGATAGGTTTAAAAACGAAATCTTATAAAGTTTTGTAAAAGGCCGGCCTAGAACATTGTTTTCCGGCTGCTTAAACCAGAGTCAGAAATTCATTTAGGATGTTTTCAAATCTTGACGCAATATTCTAGAGCGGCATTTTACAAATACGTCGTATTTCAACTTGTTCATTTTTGAGAAAAACTCTAAAGTAATTCGCTTTGACGTTGACTTTTTAGGGTTCCGTAGCCGTAACGAGATCTAACCAGTAGTTTTTTTTTAATACGCCATAAACCGTAAATCGCAATTTTCCTTTTATTCAATTCAAAAATGTACGGAACCCTTCGTGCGCGAGTCCCATTCGCACTTGGCCGGTTTTTTTTCATAAAACCAGATAAATTGTATTTCATATAACTCGACGCAATATTACAACGCTCGCCTTAGAAAGAGATCGACGAAACTAGAGTCGGCATGGCAGGAATCGACAACCATTCAAGTTTTTTTTTAATTAATAAGCTGGTATTGCCGCATAACGTAGTCCATTGCGTACGTATTGCCGCATACGTACGCAATGGACTTAACTATCTCATTATATTAAGTACATAATAACTCAAAGTTCTATTCAACAAAACAAAATACCTATACCTCCCAATAAGATTTCTTAATTATTATTAAATTGGTTAAAGTTTGATTGAATGGAAATTACTGCCATAATAAATATTATACGACCGTAACACGACAATGTTTCAGTGAAATGTTACATCAAAGTTAGTCGAAGTATCGGGTAAATGTTGTTGGACGGTAATACTACCTAAGAAGTTTAAAACTTCGAAAAACACAGTAATTCAGTTTATATAACTAAAAGGATAATGTGAATGAAGTTAAGAATATTTATACTGGACCTCCTTTATTGGTATACCTGAGAAGCGATGTGTTTAGTGAGTAGGTCATTTTATTTGGGGAGATCGAAGTGTCCCCGAATACGGGATAACAAACTGCGCCATCGGTATCTTGCTCGATTCTACAGTCTACACAGTACCTTAGCTTACGCTTTCGTAGTACTGTCTACGACTATCGTAGTGTGTCTACGAAAGTTGATTTACATAATAAATATCAAGTAAAATCAAGGTTACCAGAGTAAAAACCGCAAAAAAGTATGCTATGTAACAATAATTACGTAGATAGATACTCCATTTCATTTAAAAACTTTTCCCGATATCTACAAAGCCAGAACTCGAAGGAAATTAAATATTTCGTTTACAAACGCAAAACGTTCAAAAAACTTATTCAGTTGTGCATGCACTGAGAGAGTGAGTAAAAACTTTTCAACTGAATGCGAATTCAATTAACTGATTTAATCGAAGTCGGAACAGTCGGATTCCTGATGTTTTATCGGTGTGCCTGAGTTTCTGTTATTTTTTTGTTTAGGTACCTATAGGAGAATTATAGTGGTATCGTATCGAACGATGCGAAGAGCGAGGCTGGGGAATGGAGTGAATTTGATAAAGAATAAAAGTTGAAAGTTACATTGTTATTTCACTACCTACTACAACATAGTAATTATCTTTTTAACCCCTCACGGAAAAAGAGGGTGTCTGTGTATCTGTGTTTATTTCAAAAGACGATATACCTATTTTCGAAATTGTTGTTGGCCTAGATCTATCTACAAAAAAATGTTAGACGTAGATTTGTATATTTAAATGTACATAAGCGTTTGACTATAAGTTAGAAGGCAGGAAGGCGGTAGTGGACCCAGTTCCATGGCTGCATCAACCTACGTACTGGATTGCGGGTAAGTCCATAGGACTGAGTGTTAATTGTGAGTATTCTTAATAGAGTTTCATGAAATTCGATTCAGCCGTTTAAAAGTCATGTTGTTTTGTTGACAAACAACTGTCCGTCACGTATAAAATTAACGGACGCTGTAGGTATAATTTTGGTGACGGCGGGACACTCTTGTAATTTTACTTACATTTGCAAGTCTTTTGAGTACTTGACGCGTATGCTAAGCACGCAAACCTCATCTTTATTAAGGGGGTTTTCTTTAATATTTTCGTCACGGTGTGGATGAGCTTTTAATTGAAGCTTTCTCGACTGATTACTGTTTTGTAGGTACTTATGAAAATATAATTTCGTCTGGAACCTATTTTTGACGTGTTCTTAATGTTTCGATACATTGTGTGACGTCACGGATGTAATGTTTTACTGTAGGTACCTACGCAGAATTCTATGGACGAAGACAAAAAAGGAAAAAGAGGCGAGGAAAGGTGGAATGGTGGTCAGATATTATATGTTTCTATTACCCTATTATTATATCCAAACTAATCAATTTATTTATTTAATTAAAACTAATTTGCCGCATTATTGTGTCTAGTCTTTTTAACAGACTTTGCAGAAACTGGAGGAGAAGGTTCTCAATTCGTCGCTATTATAATTTTGTGTTTGACATCCTTACTTTATTGATAATTAGCTGCGTCCCGCGGTTTCACCCGCTTAGGTTCGATCCCGTGGGAATATCGGGATCAAAAAAAGCCTATGTTACTCAGGGTAAATTTAGCTTTCTAATGGTTAAAGAATTTTTGAAATCGGTCCAGTAGTTTTTGAGTTCATTCATTACAAACATACAGACATACACACAAAAATACAAATATTTACTCTTTATAATATTAGTGTTGATGACAAAACAGTAATCATTTAGAAATAGGATAAAGATAAATACAGAGCGACCGACTCTTCGATCGGTTGATAGCTTTTGCGTTGTCACACAAACAACCAATCTCAATAACTATCTGCGAATTTAATGACCAGCTAGCAACCGGACAATGGAAAATACTCCATAATATGGAGTATACTCCATACCATTCAGTATTTCATTCATTTAGTATCTAGGTAAATACAATATTTAGGTAGGTACTATGGATTTACATTACAGTCGAAATTTTTAAGTACCGTACCTAAAAAAAGTAAAAAAGAACCCTTATAGGACGCTTTGTTGGCCGTCCGTCCGTCTGTCAAGAACCTATAACTTGGGATCGCGCGGAGGTATCCAGTTGTAATTAAAACCGTATACTTACTTATATCAACGGCCCATACAATAGGTCATAGGAGATACATGAGTACGGAACCATCGGCGCGCGAGTTCAACTCGCACTTGACCGGTTTTATATTTGTTGTTTGAAGGGTTGATAAGCCCTAGCTGTAATACCTTCGCAGTACCCAATATTAAGCCCATACTGAGTCGGTATTACGGTCGCAACAGGCGACATATTGCTCGGAACAACCAGAGAACAACAATTGGAAACCTAACAGAAAGTTCGTCTTCAGAACAACAAATTATCTAAGTGAACATATGATTCAACATCATTTTTGTCAACGAAAATTCCAATTAATTTGGTCATGTAGCATTAGAAATGGTGGACATTTCCATGGTGGTAGAAATGGTGAATGATGGACAAACAAACATCTACTTACCTGCATCCACCTTTCCATTCACCTTTCTCCATCTGTCATCTATCTATTTATTTCGCATTTATTATTAGTGGATTAATGCGAAAGTTAATATGTTTGTATGTTCGTCACGCAGAAACGGCTGAACTGATTTGGCTAAAATGACACATACGTTGTCTATAACCTGCAAGATACTACTTTTGATCCCTGTTTCCCATGGGAACGAGAACTACCCGGTCTAATTCCAAGGTAGGTACAGCTAGTTACTAATATGTGTTACTTTCTCATGACCCTGAAATAAGCCTGACTACAGTTTAGTAAAGTGTTGAGAATATGGATACCTGTAACACCTGGTAGATGTAAAACATAAGGCCAGCCGTCAGCCAAAACTAATTACATATAAAATATAAGGAACTTTTCGATTAATTTGGGAATTAGTCGTTAGTTTTAAATTAATCTGTATCTTTAAATACTTTATCTTGGCTGACTGGATTAACGCACAGCCTAAGTCGCCTAAAATAGTAGAGAGCTGAAATTTGGAAAGTGTGTTCTTTATTATGATTTTATGATGTAGGCATCCGATAAGAAATTCCCACGGAATAGGGACGAAACCTGGGTTCCTGGGGCTAACAGTCGCGGGACCCAGCTAGTTGTAAATAAACTGCGTCGTTAGAAATCGTAGGTATTACTAATATCTCTGCCTAGATAAGCCTATCATTTACATGCGTTGATGCTTTACACCTACTCTATCAAAAACTCTTTCCAAACGCAGATGTTAGCTATTACTATGAGCAAGGCTATTTTTAAATCCTTTATCCTTTAACCTATACAATTTTACGTAATTTTGTACTAAAATTGCTACTTTTAAGAAAAAACTCGTATAAATATTGTAATTTGGGATAGCTATTATTTTTTCATATAAATCAAGAGAGGGGGTAGGTTCTCATACGGAGCTCTAATTATGCGACGCCGTAACTCGACTCTCATCTGGGCGACTGTTGATAGGAGTACAGCGTGACAATGATCTTAGTGAACATGTAGTCAGAAAGTTTGCAATTGTTGGATCGATGCATTTATAAAAATAGCACCTCGATAGTAAAACCAATTTGTTACGCTACTTCCGGTAGACCTAGAATTGTAAAGTTTAGAGAGAAGTAGGTAAAGTCTTACAGTATATCCACACAATACATAATAGTATAGCTAGCACCTACCAGAAGGTAACATATTGAAACTGATGTAGTGTTACGAAGCTTGTAGTACGGGGCTACAACCTGCATGTACTATCATGATACCAATGCAACTTGACCGCTACAAAAATTTAAAGCCCGTACTGATTGAAGTATATATTTTTGGGATCGATTGCAAAAACCTCAATGAGCGCTCTCTCATTGACGAGTTGTATTATATTTTGTTGCAGTTGTTGCCCACACTAGCGTCCTCCCGTTCATTAAACCTCTTTTTGTGAAAACCACGGTATGTTACGTTTTTGTTAGCTCAAGTTGTTGTAGGTACTATGTTATGTTTGTCTCAAAACTTAGTGTAGGTTTATTGAGTTGACTGGATTATGTAAGCAGATTATCCGGCACTTAGCCAGTGAACTTTACAGGGCTGCATCTTCTGCTACTTTGAACTTAGTTCAAGTGAACAAACAAACAACTCGCCCCGACATTAGATGGTGAGGTATTTACCTAATTATTTTGAAACCTATCTCTTGTTTCAAGAGCCTTGAACTAGGTAGGTATCTTTTTTAATAACCATAATATTCTGATATTCAGTAACATAATTGTTAATGGGTACCTAGTTACAACTCCTTTTCATGAATTATAATTTATTTCATAGATACCTACGAAACCTAGTGGTTTGATGTATACCTAACCATAATTCAGGGCTCAACTATTTAAAAACTGTTTAATGTTTAGAGAGTATTATCAGGGGCGAACTTGTAATGGTTAGATAGATCTCAGGACACTGTCTACGTTAGCAGATTCTGCGTACATAAGAAACAATTAGAATATTTTCTGTATTTAGTATTCCGATATATTAAGCATTTGTAAGATAATTGTTCGGAATAGTGCGCTATGTTAAGTACTGCTCCGTTAAGTTGTAGGTTTAGACAAGCTTTCAAAACATGTTAATATAACAAAATAACATTTTGGTTTTATCACAACTTTCATCATAGATGAGTAGGTATGTCTACGTTGGTCATTGATAAATTTATCAATGGTGTTACGTTGAATAAGCATAGTGTATGCGTTTTGAGGCAATCCCATTATATAGAGTGCTCTCGAGAGGTATTAACAACACTCTATGTAGATTGGGAACGATTGAAATCTTAGTGTACCTATCTACTAAATACCATACAATGATGTCATGCATGCTACGCGTTTTACGTCAATACGACTAATGTTTCCCTCTGGAAAATTCACCTACGACCCACGTAGGTGAAACCTCGGAGGCACTGACTGAAACATATATCAACTTAAATTTTTATTCTGTTTTCGCGATTAAAATTAAGCTAATTTCCCGTTTATACTAGTAGGCCAAGCTTCAGGGAAATCACATTACAAAAGGTGGTGTAACAAATTTTATGATTTTATGTTATTTAGCTAAGTTAGCTTGATATAAATTCAATTTCTTGACCTTGGGGCACGACGGGGTATATCCGATATTTTGAGTTTAATATGCTTTTTGCACATGGTGTCTCGATAATAAGTCGTATGTCAAAAGTGTCTAAGAACAGTACGTAGAAGTCAAAAACTTTTACATTCTGTCCATACATGTCATTTCTGTAAGTCTTACAGGTAAAAAGTTACAATCAAAAGAAGAAAAATGTTAAATGCCCCATATAGAACACCGTGTCGTACTACTAGCGCCATCTTGTAGGCGGCCACCACAAATAATTTGTTGTTGCTTATTATGGAAACGATTAAAAAATAATTGTCGTAGAAATCTATACTGATTTTATATAATGTTGTTTTTTCTTTTTTTGATTGTAACTTTTTACCTGTAAGACTTACAGAATTTACATACATGTCAGAAGACAGGACAGAATGTAAGAGTTTTTGACTTCTACATACTGTTCTTAGACACATTTGTGTCGAGGCACTATGTGCAAAAAACGAAATATTAGCAAAATATCGGACATACCCCGTCGTGCCCCAAGGTCAAGAAATTGAATTTATGTCAAGCTAACTTAGCTAAATAACATAAAATCATAAAATTTGCTACACCACCTTTTGCAAGGCTACGTAAGAGGTGATTTCCCTGCAGCTGCCCTATAGTGTTTTTAAACAAAAATTAAATGAGAAGCAACGCAATTAAAACAAGAATATGAGTTTAATTTAAATAGGTAAATCAATTTGTCGGTAAAAGAATGAATTTTGATTGAAGCGGCGCGGTTTGATTAGATAAACATTGTACTGTTGTTTCAGACTACCTCGTTTGTATTTCATTGGAGTATTGTTAGTTTTACAAACACAGTCATTGATCACGTTGAGTGTTTTAGTCAATAAATGTTTTATTTGATAAAGTGCGTTAGTTTTATGAGGTTTATTTTACTGGGTCAACGTAGGTTTGAAATGTATGGCGATTGGCGAGGTCACTACTTAGGCATTTTAATTAAAAGTTTGCTTACAGAGCTAATAAGAGTGAAATTAGGTACGTAGCGCACGAGATTGATTACGAAGTTGGATCCGTCGAAGTCGGCAGGACCTGATCACTTGAGTCCCATCTTTCTTAAAAATAGTGCTAAGTCGATTGCAATTCCCATATCACTGTTATTTCAAAAATCAATTAATACTTGTATTTTTCCAAAACTGTGGAAATCGGCCTACATTTCCCCAATCCACAAGAAAGGATCTAGGCAAGATGTTTGTAATTACCGCCCTATCTCTAAGTTATGTATTGTAGCCAAAACCTTTGAAAAAATTGTATATAATCAAGTTTATCAAGCTCTTCATAACTCGTTTTCTCAGGTTCAACATGGATTTCTCAAGGGTCGGTCTACGGTGTCCAACTTGGTGATCTTAAATGAATACATAACATCGTCTATGAATAATAATAAGCAGGTTGATGTAGTTTTTACCGATTACATTAAATGTTTCGACAGGATTGATCATCAACGGCTTGTTTTTAAATTACAGTTATTGGGAATTAGAGGCGATTTATTGAGGTGGCTCAGCTCTTATATCGATAATCGGACACAAGCAGTTGTAGTCAGTAACTACATTTCTAGCTGGGTAACTATACCAAGTGGAGTCCCGCAAGGATCCCTTCTGGGGCCCCTCCTTTTCCTAATTTTTGTTAACGATATAGAAGATTGTTTCCGTTATAGTCAACTGTTGTGCTTTGCGGATGATATGAAGATTTTTGCTGCTGTAGAGTCTTCGTCTGACGTAGCAAACTTACAATCTGACCTGGGGCGGTTAGATGCTTATTGCCTTGAGAATAAGCTTGACTTGAACCCTTTAAAATGCTCTGTAGTTACTTTTTCGCGTAAGAGCAAGCTTATAGCATCTCGTTATGCTCTAAAGGGCCAGCAAATAAATAAATAAATAAATAGATTGATATTTGTGATACCTGTTCATACTTTAGTGATAGGCGAGTATGAACATAAGTAGGTATGTAGGTAGGTACTTATAGTCAGCCTCCATAATAGCTTACTCAGTTTTTACAAATATTCAATGGAATAGTTTGTAGACGACATTTCTTCTATATTGACGTTTTATACAGACCAAACATTAATGATGACGATCTCTGTGGCGCGTTGGGCCAATACCCGACTGCAGAGCAAGAGGTTGCGGGTTCGATTGCTGTCGGAAACAAGTATTTTTGCTTAAAAGTAAATATTTATTTCTGGACTGGGTGTCTCTTTGTATAATTTACGTAATCATCAAACATAAGCTTAATAGCTTAGTTAGTTACCTTAAACTGGGCCTTTTTGCCTGTAGGTTTCCTCACGATGTTTTACTTCACCGTATACGCGATGTTAATAGCGCACATATTTTTTTCTTAAAGAAAAAGACGACCTTCGGAAACCACGTCCTTCGGAATGAAAGTCGCAATATCTATCCACTAGATCAACACCGCTCTCAAGCGTAGCTTTCCATGGGCCTAGATAGATAGTAAATATAAAAACAAAACTTGTACAAGCCACTACACCTTTAAGTGTGCACGTATTTATGAGACCGACCGTACGGTAGGTACATAAGCAAAGTAATTAATTAGAAATATAATTTGAATTCTAAAAAATCCAAGGACCTGTCTGTCGATCTCGCAAGTTGATGATAAGTTGTTTGCAGAACAGAACATTATATTCGAAATTAGAAAAGTTGATTAATGAATTCCCGTTGCGGCTCGTCACGAAATTTGCGAGTGACATCGAGGTTATTATGTTTATTGATGGCAATAGCAAAGTACATTGCTTAAAAAGCCACCAGCTAACTTCACACCACGATTTGTATGACGTTGTGTCTTACGTGTTGCCAAATACGTTCCTTTCTTATCGTCTTGGTTTCTGTTGTCTTAGATAACTAAACTGCCAATAGCTATTGATTCAATAAAACAATGATAGTGTATGGGAAATAAATAATTTAAATTATCGAACTAATAGATCATTAGTTTGGGGTTAGATTGCGCTGTGTGTAACGTCGTGTATTTTTTTTTAATCAAAGACATAACTTCTAAAATGGCGGTTATATACTTAGGATGCGTTTCCATTGAAGCGAATATGGGCGGAACGGTGCAGACCGTTTCCTAGTGACCTAGACTCCTTTTTTATTTGTGTCCAAACTCACTTTTTATCCTATCTTCCTTTATACTATCCCTATAGATAGTAGAGTAGTACCTATGGAGAGGTAGAAGATTACTACCTCTAATAATTTTATATTATTACTAGCAGATTCCCGCGGTTTCACCCGCGTAAAACCGATTCTGAGAATATTGGGAATATTATATATTGGGAATATTGGGATCAAAAGCCTATGTTACTCCTCAATAATGTAGCTTTCTATTGGTGAAAGAAATCGGTCCAGTAGTTTCTGAGATTACCCGAAAAATACATACATACATAAATGTTACCAACGTTACTAACATTACCTCTTTATTAGTTAATTTTCTTTGTTAGTTAAATTTAAATTTATTTTTATTTTAATTTATTTAATTTAAGATTAAATTTCAATAATTTATAATAGATAACTCCGTTATATACCCGTTTTTTACACAATTAGAAACTGTCAAAAGAGTTCGATCGACAACTCTAGAAAGTGGGTTGGGTTTTAGGCAGGATGGATATCATTTACAGATCATTTGCCTACTTCACTTAAGATATCAGATAGGGGAGACCCGTACAAAACCGTATACCCGGGTAAAACCGTATGGTACAGCTATTCGTCAATAATTAAAATTTTACCGCCATTTAGCTTGTCAGTAGTTCTAACCAATAAGAACTATTTGTCAACAAACACTTGTCGCAGTATGGCCACACATTTAAGTGAAAAATTAAAATTTTAGTTTCAGAGTAGCCTGATCTAAATTTTTGCATTAGTTTGGGTTAAAATAGATAAGTTTTATGGTGAACTAAGGTAAGTTTTTATTGTTTCAATCCTATAATGGGTTTTTTGGTTTAAAAAAAAATAGTCGGTTAAGTTTTATGGATATACTTTATGACCTATTCAAAATCATACTTGTGGGGCATAACCGTAAGGGGTAAAATCGTACATATACGATTTTGACCCGGGTCCAAGAAACATTTAACATTTGATTTGTTGTTTTACAGATGGCGCGTAATTATAAAAGATGTACGTCAAGGCAAGCCTAGAGTCAAAAAACATGAAAAAAGCAATTGAGGCTGCGTTTAATGTACATATAAGTGTATGTATATAATGTTTATATATATAATGTGTATAATGACAGATATATACCAAATCGTACACAGTATACGGTTTTACCCAGGTGTCGGGGCAAAACCGTAAAAAGGAGAGGTTTTTGTTCTTTGTTTTTTTATTAATTTGTTATACCTTATTTAAGACTAATGTTATCTAATCTGTTAGTCAATGAACCTTGCTAAGTAAATATGTTGATTTGATATATTTGTGGTTTATAATTATTGAGTTATCTTCATCGGCGCTTCGATGTACGGTTTTGACCCGGTCTCCCCTATTTCTTTTAGTTTTTCAAGGTTTTTTTGGAGAATACGATCAATAAAAGGAGAAATAAAAAAACGTATACCTATTTCAAAACTAATATGTATTTGACATATCTACCTACCTACCTACTAATGGACTCGTAATCCCTAAATCAAAACTTATAGCGAACTAAAGCTGCGCTCCGCGGTTTTACTTGCGTTAGTCCCGATCTTGTGGAAATAATTTGCCATGAATCATTTAAGAGACGAGAGACATTTGACGGGCAAATCGTTGCAATTTCTCGATACAAAAACCTATTCACGTAATAAAATTATCCAAAATAATATTTCAATATCTGACAGTCAATCTAAAATTTAACGTTTGCCAAATAACATTTGAAACATTGATAACATTTCATAAAAAAATATATTTGGAGAATACCGTTTCCCTCTCTTAACTCGCTACACGACTGCTCGCCATCGCTCTCTGCTGATTGTCATCCTGCTGCATTCATTCAATGAACCATAGGATTGCAGTCCGGTTCAAGCCATAGTTTGATTTCGTTTGAGTGTTTAATTTGCTAATGTTGTAATGAAATTATGGACAATTCTAATACAGGAATTACCCCTATGGTAACTAACAATAAATACATTGCATGTAGGTACTTAGTGCCTAATCCTACATAATGAAGTACCTAACTACCTACAAAATGGGATGAAAAAGAATATGTAGGTATTTACCATTTTTTGTAAACTGACTTTTGCAAAGAAAATCTAGGAATTGCACTAAATTGATAAGGAAAACGTGACTCCAGTGCTCCAGTGGGTAACCTTTGGGTTACAAGTGTATGAAGTTCTTATTCATTCCAGCTCCTTAGGCTCCTTCGGCAGGGATATTTTGAATTGCAACAACACTATGAGATATATTGCTATCATGCTGATGGCCTGTAAAAGATAAAATAAATAAAATCAATTTTCTTCTTCTTCTTTCTCTAAGGTCCCACTTTATAACATCGTTTTTTTTAAATCCTACTAAAATATACTGGACCCCTGCCTGCATAGCCGTGCAGTGCGCTTGTTTGAGTTATAAAAGAAATTCATAATACAAATAATACTGGTTGTTCCGAGGAAGGGGTATTAGGAACACCTCGGAACAATATTACATTAAAAAATCTTAGTAAGTAATTTTGGTGTAGGTGATTATAGGTTGTTGGTGGTAATTTTGGTGCAGCAAGTGATTTTTGGTGTTTCTGTAGAGAACCGGGCTTAAAATTGCATTCTATAAATTTCATAGATAAACCGAATATGTGCCGAGAGCGAGGGGGAGAAATTCAAGGTCGGTTTGAATCGTGAGCGGAGTGTGAGTGAATACGAAAATGATTAATAAAGTAATATTCGAGTTTTACAGAATTACATTGCGAGCTTGACACACCGTTTTTGTAAGTATCAGCTCAGCTTCAAAAACATGGCAAATATCCTGAACCGAAATATTTGTATGTATAACCATTAACCATATCAGTTCTTCTTATTTTCAAATCTTATTTAAGTAGGTATATTGATCCCGACTGATCCCGGACTTCCTGCACTATTGAAATACAAAAATCAGTGTGAGGAGGATGTGACACGTATCTATTGGAAGAGAAGTAAGTACCTATGTAATAATCAAATCACGCATTGGTTGTCCCTCATGTCTCAGGAGACAGACGTGATCTCTTGAAGAAAGACTCTAACCTTTGCTTCTCAACCCCCTAAAGATTTAAGTACTAGCTTTTATTTAAATTTATCTTGAATCGAGGTCAAATATTTGCTAAATTTAAATTGAAATCACATCCTTTATTTTAGCGAAGGATTTACAGATTCGGTACTTTGCTAGATGATGTTGTAGTGTTGAACTTCGACGGATTAGTTCTGAATAGATTTTCATTTAGTTTAGACGACCTCTGCGCGTCGTGCGAAAACGCGACTACAATGCAGGAGGTTGCGGGTTCGATTCCCGCCGGGTGCAAGTATTTATGCTTATAGAATAAATATTTGTGTCTGGTCTGGGTGTCCCTCTATGTATGTATAATATGTTTGTTTTTACAGAAGATAAAAATAAATATAAGTATTATATCCGTTGTCTAGTCACCGTAACACAAGCTTAGTCGCTTACCACGGGGCTAGATGGCGCTGTGTGTTGTTCACAGAATTTATTTATTTATTTAAATTATGGAAGACGAATCTTGTTCCACTGCCTTCTTAATTCTTCTAGAAGATCATGCTACATCATACACCAAATCAATTGATCAGAAACATTTCAAATAGTAAATCGGTCAAGCCGTTTTGGAGATAAATGGGAGCATTCGATTGCGCACAGACAAACAAACAAACCATCAACCTTTTACGCTTAAAATGCATCCCGTATCCTTAGAAAAACTTCAGGGGCCCGTTTAGGTTTGAAATCGCCCCGCTAGTTACGGTTTACGGTTTAAAATTCTTTATTTCTCATAAAATTACATTAATTACTTACTGAGAAACTAAAATTCTAACATAAGTTAGATATAAATAATAATTTAGGTAAGACGTGTCGAAGCAAACGATCACAGTATTTTTTGAAATTAAAACAAAAGGAACATTGACACAAGCACAACTCATTCCATTATTCAGGCAATTACATAAACATTTAAAGCAAATTTAAAAAGCAATTCACTATTATCAAATCAAAATAATGTAATAGAACTATATAAAATAAATTCGAAATGAAATTAATAAATTGACCAGTTTAGGGTAGTTTTCAAATTTGTGCAAAGGCAAACGAACTACTTTGTGTACTGGTCAAGCAAGCATTCATATTCGGTAAACAGTAGGCAAGACCGTTTACACCGATACCACCTAAACTTAATCGTTTAACCTATGTTTAAGGGCGCATCAATAATTATAAGATTATTTCAATGTTTTCATTTATACCTAGTATTTTAAATATATTATTTTATTCAATTATTTAAAGACACACACACAATACTTTAATAACATTAGATATTAATAATAATATGTTATATAATATAATAATTATGTATAGTATTTATTTGATTAATATATTATAACAAGTTAGTCAACTTTAATAATTTTTTTTTTCTTTGTTATTATTGCGTTTACTTAATTAGTTTAAGAGTTTATTTAGGTTTTAGTACAAAATTGTACTTACTTACTATATTATTTAAGTAAGTAAGTACAATTTTGTACTCAGATAATTACTTATTAGTTTTATTTATGTTTTTCTTTTCAATTCAGATTCAATTTCTTTATTTAAAATTAAATTTTAATTTAGTTTTGATGTAAAAATATTAATGTTGTATTTTACCAATATTAATTTAGATTTATATTCCATTGAATTAATTTATTAAATTGTTTTAATTGAGGACTTATTAATTAAGTTATTTTTTTAGTAATACTTGTATAGCAAGCATCCCAAAACGCAGTGTTTTGCGTGATATGAAGTTTAAGACTTTTTTTAAAACTGACAACAGACTTAGCTTCCCTTATGTTATAGTTCAATATAAACACACCACCAATTTCATACGTTTTATATTTTGTAGCCGCAACCTCGCCGTATTCCATAGATATGAACACGGCCTATGTCCACCCGCTCGTAAGCCATTGTTCTCAAAAGATAATTTAACGATACATTAGGTCCCAAAGGGCTTTCGGAACTAATCTACAAAAGAATTTCGTAGATATGTACCTACAAATCTGTTTCCATTGGGCTTTTAAAATAAGTACCGTTGGGTAATACATAGAATTTTATGTAAGAAAAAATAACCATGGGTCTGATGAGAGAGTCTTCTATAAGTACCTATTTAGAAGGTAAACAGGTATATAGCTGACTAGCTGTGTCCCGCGGTTTCACCCGCGTAAGTCCCGATCCTGTTGGAATATCGGGATCAAAAGTAGCCTATGTTACTCCTCGATAATGTACCTAGTATTCTTTTGGTGAAAAAATGTTTAAAATCGGTCCCGAAGTACACATCTTTTCTCTTTATAATATTAGTGTAGTGTAGATTATGTAATTCTGTTTTGCTAACCTTGAATATCTTGAATTATATTAATAAAAAAAATTGCTTTCGTGTCATTTTTAGGGTTTCGTTGTCAACCAGAAACCCTTATAAATAAGTTTTCGTTCACGGGTATACAATTCGACAGTTGCAAGTCGCTAGTTTAAATTGCAATGGCAATTTGTCAGCCACCGTAACTGTCACATTGTAAACCCGTAATCG
This sequence comes from Idaea biselata, assembly GCA_958496205.1. Taxonomy (NCBI): domain Eukaryota; kingdom Metazoa; phylum Arthropoda; class Insecta; order Lepidoptera; family Geometridae; genus Idaea; species Idaea biselata. Next base: position 8,465,282 of record OY292395.1, read on the forward strand.
CAAGAAAATCGTTAAAACAAAAATTTCATCCATTTAAATGATAAGGTATGTTAGCAACATAAATACATAATCAGCTAGCAAGTAGAGTACAAGTACAAACCGAGGTAAGCAGTTCCCTGTTGACGTGTGCATATCCTTTGAGACTCACAACTGCGGGGTTCATCTCAATCGCCTGTATGAAGTGGTCTACCTAAAATTAGATAAAGTACTTAAATCCAACTACGTCTTCGGCGTAAAAAATAAAAAAAAAATCGTTTACTCATTTTTGTATACCTAGATGCAACTTTCATAATAAATAAATACTAATTTATTTACTACGTCTTTCATCTGAACGATGTCCCCGGTTGCATCTCTCCCGGGGTCCGCTAATACCCCGAATTATTTCGCGTTGGCATAATAGGTAAATCATTTATCACTGACCACACCTACTGCAAATAGAGTTGGGAATGTTTTTCGACCAGCCCCCTACCCGACACCAATCCTTGTTGCTACTATGTAGTTTACCCGCCACCGCATGGGGAGAACTCACAGATCCCTTAGTCGCTTTTTATGATACCTACTGGATGAGACGGCTTATTCAATGCCGAAGCTACACGGCCATATACTTAACTACTTAAATTCAACCAAAATCGAATAAATATAAATTAGGATTTGGCAAAATTACCTCCTTCTGTGTAGGACGATCGATGGCTAGTACATCGATAGACAGCAAAGTGTCCTGAACACCGGCTGCAACCTGGAAACAATCATCGCATTAACAAATAACACGATAACAGGAACGTCATACCTAGCTCAAGGGTCCCACACATTGAAGCCGAGCGTTCACAGCCAACTAAACTAAGTTAGCTCGTCAGTTTTTCAAACAAGTGAGCATAACTGTCATAATATTGCGGTTGCAGTGACACACATGTATAAAAAACTATGCGAAAGTTAGTGCAGTTAGCGGTGTACGCTGTCAGTTCTACAGCTTGCAATGTAAGCAGGTACGTAAGTTTTGGCTGAAGGCAGTTGTAGCTGAAATTATTTAAATAATAAATAAATCCAATGGGGTTGAAAAGGGTAAAAAAAGATTTATTTGTGAACTTGCCTCCAAAGTAGATTTATGTGAGCAATCAACAAATATGTAGAACAAAGCGGAACAGTAGGCCGCATCCACGAAAAGACCGATCTCTTTGAAAGAGAAGCCAAATCCGTGATCTACAATCTCCGACAACGCTCCATACACTGCGATGGTTATGTTGAAAAACCTGGGGCAAACGGAACAACAATAAATTTTAACCAAAAAGATTGCGGTCATGAAGGTTGATTATTTTGTTTAAAAAACCCTGGCATGTTTCGGCTCAAAATCACCCACAAAAATGAAATGTAAATGATTACTAAAAAGTTTGCGGCCATAAAGTTTAATTAGGTATTTTTAAAAGTATACTGGCAGCTATCTCGTAAAAAAACCGTCAAAATTAAAAGTAAATCGTCATTAATGAAAAAAGTTTTCATCCACAAAGTTTTTATTGTCTTATAAAATACTGGCTTCTTTATTTGTAAAAAAAATATTCTAAATATTTAAAAAAAAATGGCTAAAGAGTTGGCACCGCGAAGTTTTCACTCAAAAAACCGCACATGGCACAGAACTACAGAATACATAAATAGTAAATACAAACAGAACTGCGAAACGTTTAGATATTGTTTTGTACTCCTTTACAACAGTCAAACGGCTCGACAGATTTTGATTGAGATAAAAATAAGTACCAAAAGGGTATAGAGATAGTTCATGAACTTGAACTTTTTATTCGGGTAACCATTAAAGTGAGTCACGTCTGAAGTCATTGTAAATTCCAAATATCCAATAAGGTTTTATAATCCGTATATTTAGCCTGAACGAGTAGGTAACCAATCATAGATCACTAATGCAAGTAACAACCTCAGCTAAATTAGCTCTATTCAACTCAAACCCGGCCAGTTTGAAATACATGTTCCGCAGACTTTATTTATGTTCAGCGTTCTTGATCATTTTAACCGACATAAAAAGATGAGGAGGTTCTCAATTCGGTTGCTTGAAAATTGTCAAATAGCTTTACATAAAGTTGGTAAATAGTGAGACGGCCAGTGTTCCTTGCTTTTCGGCTGCACAGGCCTACCTAGCTACGAAGGCGTACCTACTATAGTACGTCGTCATATTTTAATAAAAATAACCTATGGACATAATTGTTAACTGCTCCTGTTCGAATTACATTTCTTTCTTGTTATTATTACTGAACCCTGACGGTTGCCCCTCCGGAGTGGCCTGACGTTACAGCGGACCCCTCTCTTCATACCCTTGCTGGACATAGCTGGGGACGCTATAACATACACACATCAACACCGTCTAGGGATATTCAGAATTTCTCAATTTACTCAAAAATTGTGTTTACTAACAAACAACATGTATATATTTTTGTAAAGCCTACTTATCGGACTATGATTTAGAATACAACAAAATATTGTTTTATGCTTAAATATTTTTTTATTTAAAAAAACGCAAAAAGTGAAATAATGTTAAATATAAGATAAAATGTCTATCTAAGGAAAAAAATAAAGTAAAACGAAATTATTAGGTTTTTTTATTTGAAGTAAAAATTAGTAGTCAGTGAAACCACCCATGACGTTAATCACGGCCCTGCAACGGTTTTTCATGCTTTGAATCAGGTTGTCAATATCTTGCTGCGGAATATTGTCCCAGGTCCTGCTAAGATGCAAAAAAAGTTGCTCTTCAGTCGCAACATTTGGAGGCAAATTCCTCAAAGCCCTCCTTTGAAGCATATCCCACGCATGCTCTATGGGGTTTAGGTCTGGTGACTGCGCGGGACAGTCTAAGACCGACACGTCGTGCTCCTCTAGCCAGCTGGTCACCACTCGCGCAGTGTGCAGACGGGCGTTGTCGTGCATGAGCGTGAAAACTTGGCCCATTTGCAGTCGATGGGGATAGATTATTGGTGCTAGCACCTGATTACGGTATTTTTCGGCAGTCATATTGTTTCTGATCCAAACGAGGTCTGTTCTTCCACCATTACGAATTCCCGCCCAAACCATAATTATTCCGCCATGGTATGGATGGACCTCCTGAGGGTGTTGCAGACGGTTGTCACGACCAGAAGCTCGCCATACGCGTACTCTACGTGAATCAGGATGAAATCCGAATCGGGACTCATCGGTAAACAACACTACCGACCACTCGATATCTTCCCAAGGCAAATATTCTCTAGCCCACTGTAATCTTCGTCCACGATTTCCTCTGTGTAGTGCTAGAGTACGAAGCGGCCTGCGAGAATGAAGGTTAGCCTCGTGCAGTCCTCTCCTCACAGTTTGGTCACTGACAAGCACCTGGTGGTCTGACTGGAGCGTTTGAACCAACTGCATGGCCGTAACATTTGGTTGTCTTCTCGCGGCCACTTGCAAAAATCGGTCTTGTCTTTGGGTAGTTATCCGCTTTCCGCCTGGATGCCTTTCAGCCACTTCACCAGTAGCACGATAACGTGACTACAATCTTGATATCACGTTTTGTCTTGTTCCAATCTCCTCGGCAATACTCCGTTGAGTAGCCCCAACTTGGAGCATTCCTACTGCCCTTAACATTTCGTTTCTTGTTAAATGACGTCGCTGCATGATGCATATCAAAAAAAAATATTAAAACTTCAATTTGTTTAAACAAAATGCTTAAAACTGCGTTAAGTAAATTTAAACCTTCGAACTCGCTACAATAATTGCCGCGCAAATCTTATGTTTTTAATTAATTTTTTAAAATTCAAATTTGGAATCATACAATAAGGCCTACACAATAAGGTTCCATTAAAATATTTTTAAATCGGCCAGTATTTTTTAAGTTTAAGAACTTTATATAAAATATCCCTAGACGATGTTGATGTGTGTATTGTGTATATGCATAGGTTAGAGGAATGGGTTTCCTGTTCGAATTACAGATATTTGTATTATGACGATTTTAATATAACACATGATCACAAAAAAGAAAAACGCCCATGAATTTCTTGTGATTTCTTCTCATCGGAGGGCACGTTCCGAAACCACACTAAAATCATAATTATTATAGTCAATAGTCATAAGTCGACATGTCTAAATCGATCATGTAAGTAATGAGGTGCCACACGCAAAGCTGTAAGCAGATGGCGCTGGCATCAGATGATCTTTTTTTTTTCGATGATGGTCCTCCACCAATGGAAACGCCGAGTTTTTTTTTATTCTTTCGGTCTCAGGCCGATATGGCCAATTTGGCCCCGAGAGTTGTAAAAATCAGCTGTTTGACAGTTCATAATTCAAACCAAAGATTATCCGACTAACGCCCTCTGCCGGGATAAAAAGTTAGTGTTCCTCCTCATTGTAATACTTATTAACATTGGTCTGAAATAGTCTGAATTAATAAATGATCTTGAATTGTATTGAATTTTGATTTTTTAGCGGAATACGGACGAATCCACTGGCGTTACGACTTGGGCTAAGCTAGTGTATACAGTACAGTACAGTCTGACATTAACTTCAGTTATCATTTTTCACAGAATTAATACTCGTAGTTATGTCTCTAGTCTGTGTAAGCTTTAGACCACGCTTCAATATCTAAAACTGAACTATACATATACATAGTCTACGGGTAACTTTAAGGAACTAACCAAATATTCTCAACTATTTGTGTGGTTATTGGACCTTGAATATAACAGAGCCAGAGTTACGTATTCGAGAGAGTTCAAACAGATTTTAAAGCAAACTAGAGTTGAGTAACGACCTTTTTTGTTACCTATTGCAAATCAGCGGGAATCAATTTAAGCTGTTCTATACGTCTAGGTGAAAAGCTGTGTTCAACACAGTAAAATTAGGCGAAACTAAATAAAATAACTAATCCCCAAGGTTAATGTTAATTAATGTCTAAGCTAAGGCCGTATTCAGAAAGAAAGCTGGAAACTTATAAGCGCTTACCAGCGCTTGTCAGCGCTGGTCCGTTCTACACAAAGGAAGCAGGTTGAGGCAGACCAAGCAAAATGTCGGACTAATCGGACGATGATTTGACGTCAGCAGCCCAGCGCTGACCAGCGCGTGTTGAAGCTTGTCGGAACTTGTCGGCACCGATCAGGTGCTTATCGGCGCGGGTTCATACATTTTCCTGCGCGGGTCACCAGTCAATCAAAAAAAATCAAAGTACGTTTATTCATTCGGATATTAGCAAGATATCTCTTTGACATGTCATTTTTTTTTTATTTAATCTACTCTACTATGTCTTCGGATCGCGACCTCCATGACATGAGAAGAAGACACAAGAAACTCATGGGGTTTTTTTTTTTTTGTATATTTTTTTGCAGTAATCATGTGATTTACATTGTCGCATATATAATATTATTGTAGAAAAGTGGAACTGGAGCAATAATCCATACTTGCTATAATAATCCTTACTAGCATTACAAGAGCGAAAGTAACTCTGTCTGTCTGTCTATCTGTTCAAATAAGTTATAATATACAAAATAATAAACATAAAAAAAAAATATTTACTTAAAACACTATCTCATCCACAAACACACAACCCGCCCAACACCGCCCAAACCGCCCCGGGACCCACCATCAGAGTTCTGTGGTGCCAGCCTTGCATTCCTTTCCTACACTCTAGAATTTTATTATAAAATTCGTAGGTAGAACCATCTATTTACTTCTTTCCATAACTTATCCTGCTACTTTACCACAGAACTCCATGAATACGCCCCAGGACGAACCGAACCGAGCCGAACGAACCAAGCATTCGCGAACGCGACCGTGCCCCTGTCTGTCCCCGTCTTTCAATAAAGTATTCATTTCCATGGATTTTTATCGTTAATATAATCCGATGTATTATAGTATGCCATCCTGTACAGTTTGCTTTTAATATATGTTTTAAATTTATTAATGGACATGTCACACACATTCTTGGGTAACTTATTATAGTAGAGCATAGATGAGCTAGAGAAGGACCTGTTTATTTTCTGGAGCCTACTCCAGGGCACAGTTAGATCATCTTTATTTCTTAAATTAAATAAATGTATGTCCCGATTTTTAACAAGCTTGTCCCAGCGCTGTCAAGTGCTGGTAAGCGCTTATAAGTTTTCAGCTTTCTTTCTGAATACGGCCTAACACCGAAAAACAGCTGGCAGCACCGAAGCGGACAAAATATGGACCAAACGTCCGGACCAAACGAAGTGTATTATAGAGTAGCAAATGCATATTATGTAGTGAAATATCAGTATTTCAATTGAAATGTTTCGGGTGTCGGCATTTAGGTGTTAATGTTATCTGCCCAAAACTGTGCCAAAGCAATGGCATCGTCATTTGTCTCGTTGAGGCCATCCGGCCGCCTTACAGGTGTTGAGTCCCAACACAGTGGGCCTCATAGTCACATTGCTCCACCGAGGACGATATTACGTCCCAATGGGTCGTCCATTGGGACGTAATTGAAATACTGATATTTGTAATTGATTACTGATATTTCACTACATAATATGCATTTGCTACTCTATAATACACTTCGTTTGGTCCGGACAAGTGTAACATAGAGAGTATAATATGTAGGAATATTTAATTATTTACCGACGTAATTTAGTCGCTAAAGCAGGAAGTTGCCAGTAAATAAACTTACATAAATAAACAATAAGTAGAATATGTCCTCGCGTACGCATTCCCGAGTGACTGCAGCAGTTCGGAGAGATTCAGCCAAAGGTATCTGTATCTGGCGATCAGACGCGATGAACATTCTATGTCCACGTCCTGAGGAAATTATTTATTATTTATTTATTTTATTTTATTCGGAAAGCAGACAGTGAAATATAGCATTATAACGTAACAAATAATTATAACTAAGCACCATTTATAAGCTTTCGCATACAAAAAACTAAAACACTTGTTAGTCTACTAAAACTAAAACACTAAAACACAACACAACATTTTACATTATGATCAACTTACACCTATTATGAAAACATAATTCAAAATAGGTACATGAATTATGTCATTAGCATTAGACGTATCATTCATTGACCTATTTTGAATTCAACATTGATTTATTTTAGAAATATTTTTAAGGAAAAATCTATACACAAAATCTTGACTGATTAAATGACTGAACTACTAGACGAGCTGCTTAGGCTCTGCGTGATTTATAGCAGTAAAAAAAAGCTCATGTCGGCGAAGGTTGCGCTCTTGTCCATGTGCGGGGTCACCAGTTTGGGGGTACGAAATGATGTGTACCTCCAAAGGGAAGATCTTCCACCGGGCGGTTGGTTTTGCCCGGTAGGCCGCGGCCCAACCATCGGGAGTTGTATATGAGCTTATCTCGGAAAGAATGTTGATAGCGCGATTCAGGATTTCATACTAGTAACGCCATCTAGTTGATTCTGTGGGCGTCTGCCACAATATCAACGCACAGCCTAAACAGCTCTTCATAAAGACATGTTTGGAAGGTGTGTCCTTTGTGTTTGTAGGTACTGGGACGGAACTTACACATTGACGCACATTGAGTCACATTGTGCACGGAACATTTTATAACAACTGCTGTAACCATATTTCGTGCAAATAAATGACATTCATTCATTCATTCAACTTACGCGGTCGAAACCACAGGACGCTGCTAGTACATGTACAAAAACACAACGCAAGGCTGTTTCGTTTTGTACCCGCCCCGCCCTGAACCCGCTCGCAAACCGCCAGTAGGTAAGATAAAACATTTACGCGGGTAAAACCGAAACAGCTATATGAACTTACTATTTTGCTCGACTATTTTCATCTGAATGTGAATCTGAAGGTTCAGAGCACTAATCGATCGTGAAACTGTCATCTCCTAAGCGGCGAGTTGATACAATAACTTTGATGTATCGTAATCCCAAATGCTACAGAAATGAATCTTATAATTACCGACAGGGTATGTATTCTACAACTAAAATGTCAACTATGTCTCAGCTCAATGGTTTAGCAATTGTTGGTAATTTTGTAGCATATCAAAAACTTTAGCAAAACTTTGCAAATTTCCAAAAAATATTTTATTCTTTTTCGAGAAAAATTTAACAGAGCTGAAGCATAGTTAAGACATTTTGGTTATAGAATAGGTGCCAAGATGTACAGAATAATTTGAGCGTCTTCTTGTCTCTGCTTCTCATTGGAGGTCACGTTCCGAAGACACATTAGATTAGGTAGGTACTGATGATTTAAAGTGTTCAGTGAATATCGAAATGAATAAACATAGTTTGATTTGAGCTGCGAGAGCTAAAAATGATTGGTAATGTTTTTTTTTAGTTGTTATTGAAAAATGTGTGCTTGACGACTTCGCGCGTATACCTATCGATATAAAATCTAAAAGAACTATTTAATCCATTGAAACGGTTTCAATGGCGTTCTTTCAAAAGATATCCGGTAAATCTTGGATGCAATACGCGATAAGAATAGAAAAGAAATCATTTATTCGCAAAATTCTATTCTAACCTAACCAAATCTAAAAAATATTTGTTATAAATATTACCACAATCGTTTAAGTAGTTTTTTTTTAAAGAGTAACACAAACCTATAGGTACTTTAACTTTAATATTAGTAATAAATATAACTTAACAATAAAATAATGTAGGACCAAATAGCATACCCTGCGGAAGCACTCCGAAAGGCTTTTCGACGCGATCTTGATCCCTCTACAATTGATATACCATAGCGCACAGTTCATGTTGATCATCGTAATGATGTGGAAGTAAGCTGTGGTGTGGCGAAGGAGGAACCCGTCGAGTAAAGCGCAGAGACTCAGCAGGAAACATACAGCGAGAAGCAGGCAACCGACACTTATTATTACTATGGTCGTCTTTAGATTCGGAAACTGGAGGTTTTCACCAGTCACCCGGTAATATCGCACCTAAAAGCATATAAATAAATAATTAAATACAATGTTAAATAAAGCGTCTTTTGTGGAAGATAAAAAATGTTAAGTATTTGACCAGCTCTACAGCATGGTTGGAGAACACAATGACATGCTATTAATGCAGAATGTCGAAAGATTTTTTTCGTTCCTGAAAAATTCTAACTGTATATTAGGTAGGTACACTTCGTTTAGAAAGATTAGGTAGGTTGACTTACTTGATGTTTCGGTAATAAAATAACTAAGCTCAAAGCTATTTGACATCATTTCCTATCGAAAACCTATTTACCTACACAGTTAAGCACAAAGAGCAGTTATTAGATATGAAAACAAATTAATTTACCAAAGGGAACTTTCCTAAACAGTTTATAATTTGAGTAAAATTGTGAATAAACCTAACTTAGGCAGTTATAGCTTTTGTATCTCACAACCGTGTGTTTAGATTTTTGACGTTATATTTACGAGGTGATGATGACCCGTTCTGAAAGTAAACACACCCATCTTACTAATTATATGAATGCGAAAGTATCTCTGTCTGCTTTTTTGAAAGAATGCTTTCAAAAACTTTAGCATCCGGCGGGATTCGAACCCGCGACTATTGGTAATCCGAACCAACGCGTTTGACCGCTTGTCTCTGTCTGTTACGTTTCACCCCTACACCGCTAAACCGATTTTGATGAATTTTGTTATAGAGATAAATGGGACCTTGGAGGAGGATATAAGCTACTTTTGATCCCGATGTTCCCGCGGGATCGGGACTTACGCGGGTGACTCCACACCACACCGCTATACGACTAACGTCAAGGCGAGAAAGATGGTGTTAATAAGTTCCAACGATATTTTTCATAGTTACATTTTCCCGGGTCTTTATCGATATTTTTTCAAATAGACAGATGAGCGCTTGACCACTATCCCATTACCAAATGGTAAAGGACTATTTTATTTTTTCTGATCATTACAGTAACATTCAATAATATTCATATTCGATAATAACGCATATTCGATATTATGATATTTCGCTAATATCGTAAACATTAGTTTACGGTATTATCGAAACTTGTTAGAAGAGTCTGGCTGAGTTGCTATTCGCATTTACACACAATTCGATGCAATGGTTTTTACACCTCCTTTCCCTAGGTACTTAAGTGGATAGTCTCCATTCTCTTTCTGCATACAAACGTAGTTTAAATTTTCCTCCCTGGATAAAGACATTACGTAGAGACAATAAAAAGGTAGATGCATAGTCATGACAGACTTCGATGATATAAACTATGACAGATATAAGTTTTATGGCATAAACATATTTGCTCTAATGTCTTTATCCAGGGAGGAAAATTTAAACTACGTTTGTATGGATAAAGAGAATGGAGACTATCCTCTTAAAGTCTGTAGTTGAGATGCAAGGACTATACATAGATACATAACAAATACATAGGTACCTGAAACTTTCCCCAATTAGTCTTGTAAATAGCGACTTGGTGAGCCACTCCCCAGCCCACAAACGGTATCCAGAAATGCGGGACAAGAAACACGACGAACAGAATCGCATAGATATAGTCATCGAACCGCCGGATCGAGCTCAGTATCATGATCCTCTCGTACCCAACTATCAGCACCACCACCGTAGCTACTATGTAGAAACATATGGCGTACGCAGTCGCCGAAGACCTCCAACTGAATGTTATTGTACCTGGTGTCGTAAGTTATTTTACTATTATTAATCTTATAGTTTCAATAAAGTAGAGTCAGTATACTGTGGAAGTCTTCACGCAATAATTACTGAACCGATTGAGACGACCACGATTTGTGTAAAGACGGCTAAAACATGAATTTTTAGTAAGTAGAACCGATATTTCTACGGATCCCGGATACGGTAAGTTACGGATTCCTAACTTACGCGGGTAAAAAACCGCAGCACTTGATTGAATACTCTAATTTTGAGTTTCACCGTTCCTTAGGGTTCCGTAGTCAACAAGAAACATGTGCTGCTTCGTCATGTTTACGGCTTATATCTCTGCGTTCTCTTTTTTAACAGCACTAATTTTTAAAACAACAAAAGAAAAGTCTTTACCAATATGTCTCTACCTTACGAACTACGATTTTTTACTATACCTACTTACTAGATGGTAAGGTTCGCTAGTTTTTGAAGTTGGTTCGGAAAAAAAATAAAAGGCGAGTTTTTCTTTTTATTGCTCTTTATAGAGTTTATAGCGTTTTATCAACGCTCACTTTATGAAATTAATTTTTAATTTGTAACAGTTTGGTTAGTGTTACGCGTTTTTTTTTGTAACAGGTAACATGACCCAATTATTCAGCTCCACATTTGAAAAGAAATCAGCAAATTATCTCAATTATTGCAGTCAGTATGAAACTACGAAAAATTGCGGAACATACATGGGGGTGATTCGGGTACCCCTTAAGGTCCTCTACCTCTGGACTTTCGCTTGTACTCGTTTCTGGGACACCCTGTATATATTATATAGGTAAGTATACTTACCCGGTCGTGATCTGGTGATCGGCATGACTGCTAGAGCTCTAAACAACACCAGAAGTAGTTTGTGGTCACGGTAGAACTGATCGTGAATCTCACACGTGTCGCCGTCTTGCGATGATAGCATATCTCTTTGTTCTTGCTCCTGAACAAAACTTAATGTCAATAACTAATAATAAGCTAATAAACCAACCGTTTAGCAACAGCCAACAGAGCGTTGGCCTTGCTGCATCTGCTGATCTTGAATGGTCGTGCGGGTTAGGCAACGCTTGGTACGGTCATTATTTGAATGGGTGACCGATAACTTGTGTGCCAAAAAAATACTGTTTAAAGCTCCTTCGTGTTTCGGAAGGCACGTTAAAAGCAATTGGGCCCCGTTGTTATCTCTGATAGCAGTCGCAGGGGCGTCTCTAGCGGGTGTGCAGGGTGTGCACAGCACACGGGCGCAGCGGTCTCAGGGGCGCCGCGGCGCCCCTGATACGCGGCCCCCGTATCAGAATCGCATTTCGGAAACTATGAGGTTTATTTTATTTCATATTTATTTTTAAAGATTCTATTATGGTCTACGTTAGGTAGGTAGGTATGAGATGGTAATCCGAAATAGTATATTAGGGCAAATGTCGCATCGCTATTTACTCAAAGGCGCGTGTCGGGAGGGTGATTCTTCGACCGGAATATTTTTTTGCTTATTTTTATGAAAAAATAATAAACCCTGTGCCAGAGCAAATCTTTTGTACTTTATTAATTAGTACTTGATTAATATAATAGAAAATGGTAAAAGAGGCACCACTGTAAAGCTAATATTATATGAGAAATATCATTTTTTTAAAAGATGACTCTTGAAGATAATGACGTGTCGATGTTAATGATTGAGTGGCGAGGAAAAATGTGTGTGTTCGCGCAGCGGAATGTTGTTGAATTTAAAGATTTGAATTATGCAGATATTTAGTGTATGACGTCGTATAATTGTGTGTGGTAGAAAAAAAATTGTGCACGCAGCCATTGTGGAGAAATTCACCAAAAACTGTTTCCGCTGGGCGAACGTTGTCCTGGCGGAACTTTTTTTAATCCATTAACTTTAGAAGGAAAGAGATGTGTCCAAAAATTTGTGTGTATTTGTGTGTAATTGTGTATGTATGAATAAAATTAGTGCATGCATAAACTTCGGAGAAATTCAAGTTTCCGCTACGCGAACGTTTGGCCATTTCCTAGTTTTCATATAAAGCGCTTACATAGAGAGCTGTAGATTTTTACATACGTTGTTTTGAATTTGTTTATATTTGTTTAGAAAACAGATTTAAAAAAAATCGTAGGGCTTAAAAGATAAAAATATTAACATAAAATACGCTTATTAGGTCTTAGTTCTTAAAGTATGCACTTTGGGGTCTAGATTTTCACGTTTATACAAACCTTGTAAGAGTCCGCAACATGTTGCCAAGTATCAATGATGCTCCGTTAGTAATTAAAGAGTTATAGGACAAATTACCATGAATAGATCACTGTTTACAAAGCAGTCAAATATCACGTCGTTCTAAAGGAATTGCATGGTAAAATGTATGCCAATAATTAGTGTATTCATTCAACTATTCACATGCAAAATTTCATGTCATGAAATTCAGTAATTAAAGAAAAACAATTATAATACTGACGAAGCATCGAAAACCTATATATGGCTTGGCTAGAGGGCGCCAAGGAGATATTTGCACACGGGCGCTACATGACCTAGAGACGCCCCTGAGCAGTCGTTAGGTCAAGTTGGAGGCATTATAGGGTAACCTGAAAACTCTCTAGGTGAGCCACACTACTACATGAAAAAAAAAGCAACACTCAAAGAATATTCTGATTTTTTACGTGAAAAATGCCATTATATTCAGAAATACAAAAAAAAATGTTTTAAGTAATCTTACAAAAAAAATGATTTGAGCTGACTATAATCTAAACTTGTAACATTTTCAAGGAAATGCATATCCCTTAATTAGCTGCATCGTAAATTGACCATGTGGCACGATTATTGCAAGTAGCAAGCAGGCAGGAAGCGAGATTTTGAATCTCGTTCGGTTGCAATTCAAAGGATTTCCTTGAAAATATTGATGAACGAAATACTCTTAATAAGTAGGTATATCTAAACTCAAATCACACCCCACTTACATAATCTCTTTGCGATCTATCGTAAAGTGTTTTACGTTGTTGAACATGTTTCATATCATTCTTCAAATACGTGTTGTTTAATCCTTCCTCGAAGAGGTGGTCGGGAATCATGTTGACAATCCTCCGCCGTTGTCGAGCGATTACAAAGTTTAAAACGAGTAGGCACGCCGCGCTCTCTAACCCCCTCTTTTAATGGAGAAAGGGTAGTATACACAACACCTTGACATTATCGAGTAAACATCAAATGTAAACTTAATTAAATTTTAAAGCAAACGACCTGATCGCTTTTCGCATATCAATGTCGCGGTCACAAACAACTTTTGTCGTAATATTAAAGGTAGATGCAAACGGTAGACTTGATCTTTAAAGTTTACGCAAAACATGGCGCGACTGCCTTATGTAAGTATTTGCTGATGCAAATCCGTTCATATGAAAATGAAACATCGTATAGGTAGCTTATTGTTCCCAAATGAGCAAGCGGCATCCAAAGAGAATGATTTGATACGCCGTGATAACTTGCTAATACTACTACTTTATAAGCGTCTAAGCGTTGGCGGCCTATAGTGGGGACTAGGGCATGCAATATCGGAAGGTTTTCAATCTCGGGACGATATCGATATTAAGAGCTCAATCCCGGGATCCCGGGATTGATACTGAGATTTTAGATATCGTTAAAAAAAGCGAATTTAATACAATAAAAATGTGTTAAATCTAAAATATTTAATATATTTAAGACTCTAGTGGTTTCATTACGTAAATAAGTTACCCCGAGGGCCGTCCACCCCATCATTTTGGAAACATGGCGGACAAATAGCCTAAACCCGAAAGTGTCTAAACTTTCGCGCCAAATTCTAGGCGCACCACTAAAATGTTTTTAGCAGAAAAAAATTGCATGCGAGCTTGTATAAAAAATAATTGTCTTAAAAACTGCAATGAATCACGTTACTTTTATTGTTTTAAACATTTTACCAATTCCCTACGCTTCTAAAACTCTACAGATCTCTTCCTCAGGGGTAGACTAATTTGGGCTTAATTTTAATAGTTCTATTCAATCATTCCATGAGGAAAAATATAGCTAAAAACCTTAATTTATACCCAAATAGTAAATTGCTCAAATCTCGATATCGGATCACTCAATCCCGGGATTATAATATCGAACTTTTGCGTCCGAGATCCCGGGATTACGATATCCCGGGATCCCGGGATTCATGCCCTAGTGGGGACGCTATAACATTGTATTACCTCTATATACGTCCGAAACGCAAATACACCGCCCTGATGATTAACGAATTCTGAAGGAATGTACGTCTATGAATACAGACTAACGGCGTATTCAAGTAGAAAGCTGGTTTAGAAAGACTCCTATCGACCAACTGTTATGTAGTCGAAACGTCGAGGTAAGAGCATTTAAAAATAACAATACGCGAATAAGACCAGGAAAAATGTAAGAGTACAGATCGCAGTAGTACCTATTATAAAAAACTTTATCGGTTTAGAAAGTTAGGTCCGTTTCGAAAAAGTATATTTAAAGTTCAAATATGATAGTAATCATAGTTGTGAATATCGTTCGTCTGTAATTTTTGATAATTCGGTCGTACGACAAAAAGCAAGTTTTTAAATACGCCATAAGGCTTATCAGAAAAGTCTTAAGTCTGCATGCAGGTATTATTAGCGACACACATACTCGAAGAACCATGTCGCGTGCAGGTAATAGTGACAGAGACAAATGTAACGAAGAGTTAAAACGGCAAGGCTGTTTAAAAATTTACGTCTTAAGTCGAGAACTTCCCGCGAGTAGGTAATTATTTATTAACCGAACAAAACGATGTTAAACTCAGTTTCAAAGTCATTTGTTGAGTAAATATCATTAGTTAGTTTGTTAGTTTTAGCTAAGGAGAAAATGAAGTCCGTTATGCTCAAGGGAACAGAGAAGGAACTCAGAAACAACCCCCTGACTTAGCTCGAAATAAAATAAGTAGTATCGATACGAAGGCCGGGGCAGCCACTAAGTATAGGTATACTCAATCCAGTGTCGTCTTCCTACTTCTACGTAATACTACACCACGAGTGAAACAACTTTCAGCAGGTAACTCTAAAATGATAAGACTTTGCAATAAAAAAACGATTATTGATACAGTATCATATAATACAAAAATATCACAGATATTTATTTTTCCATTATACGTACAGACAGATTCATACTCGTAAGTCTACGTTGATTTACATCGAATACAAATTATGATAATTCAATTGGGTTAGTATATTTTATATTGAACTAGAAAACCAGGCGAACTCCGTTTCGCCACCAGATGGCTTCGTTTTATGTAACATTTCGTTTGGTGATTAAAATATGAAGAAATTTTTTTTTTGTTTTATATTTGATAAGGAAAAATTTTATTTCATTTATCGTACGTCATCGTCATACGTCATCGTCATACGTCATCGTCATACGTCATCGTCATACGTCATCGTCATACGTCATCGTCATACGTCATCGTCATACGTCATCGTCATACGTCATCGTCATACGTCATCGTCATACGTCATCGTCATACGTCATCGTCATACGTCATCGTCATACGTCATCGTCATACGTCATCGTCATACGTCATCGTCATACGTCATCGTCATACGTCATCGTCATACGTCATCGTCATACGTCATCGTCATACGTCATCGTCATACGTCATCGTCATACGTCATCGTCATACGTCATCGTCATACGTCATCGTCATACGTCATCCCACCCACGAGTTTGATTTTGATTTTCCAGCTTTTCTTTTTAAATTTTTCCTGATTTTTTTTGCTATAAACCTCACCGAGCCCGAGACCTTTCCAACGAATGCAAAACCGTGGAAATCGGTTCGTGCGTTCTGGAGTTATAGCGTCAGGAAGGAAAACCCGACTTATTTTTATATAGTAGATATAATTTAGGTAAAAAGTACCTACGTTTTAACATTTTCGAGATCTTAGTCTAATTTACATGCCCTTTGGTTTTGCGTAAGTCCAGTGAGAATATCAGTTTATAAAAGCTTTTACAGAGTAAATATGAATGGTCAGACCTCTATCTTTAGTTTATAATATTAGATGTATGGGATTGGAAGCACAGAAGATCCAACCTAATATTAAAAGGTGAATGTTTGTGTGTTTATGACACATACATAAACACACAAACATTCACCTTTTGTTGCTTCTTCACTAAAAAACCGCTGAACCCATTGCGATGAAACTTTGTATATGAATAGTAGTTGGAAAATAAAATAACTTATTACCTTAGATAAAAAAAAACCTCGTGTAGCCACCGGATCGGGACTGACCCAAGTGTACCGGTGTATTACAGAGAGACGGAATATATAAATTATGCCTCTAAGGCTGGGGCTCGCCAGGAAACTCGAATATGCCTAGTTATACTTCATCAGTTATAAAACCAGCCAATGTTACTTCAATATCTGTATTTTAGTGTAGTTTGAAAACTTTAAATGTAGATGAACGAAGATGTTTATCACGATTTTTATAAAGTCGAAATTTTGTAGAATAAAGTTTATTAGAAAAAGTAAGTCATCATCCGAGCGTTGTTCCCGGTTGCATCTCTCTCGAGAGCCCGGGGTCGGCTTTCCTACTTTTACGTCTCCACTTCGCACGATCTTCGGCATCCCGTGAAGTGAGGCCATTTGCACGCATATCCGATCTTACAACGTCAAGCCAGCACTTCTTGGGTCTTCCCAATCTGCCGCGGCCGGGCGGAGGCGCCGTAGCAAGACATTTGTTTCCCACGTAACTAGCCGGTTTCCGTAGAACGTGGCCGTACCACCGTAAGCGGCATTCTTGCCGCTTACGGTGGTAGGTACGTATACGCAGTATTTCCTAAATGTGGTTTAACACTATGAAAAAATGTTTAAATATTTTACTTTAACTACTACTTAAAGTTTACCGAGTCCAGGAAACAGCGGATTTCTGAATAAACACAACCTAAAATTTTCAATTAAATAGAACAATTCCGTTTATATAATATGTAACGAACATTCCCTTCGTCAAAAGACACAGTATAATAAGATAATTTACAAGATTAGTGCTTAAAACATAATACTTATAGAATAACAACTAACGGTCTATGACTTAAGTCTATCGAGCTGCGCCATGAGCTCCCTGTCGGCGTCGGTGGACTGTCCCAGCTTCCCGCGTGCGACGGACGGGGCATCGGCCATCTACAAAAAAAAGGTATTGTACATTGCATTCACCACCGTGACCACAAAAAGGTATTGTACATTGCATTCACCACCGTGACCACAAAAAGGTATTGTACATTGCATTCACCACCGTGACCACAAAATGGTATTGTACATTGCATTCACCACTGTGACCACAAAAAGGTATTGTACATTGCATTCAGCTGTGAAACTAAGCATTCTAACGATAGATCCAATGGGTGGGTAAGTTAGGTATCAGTGGGTATGCTCCTCATGCTTATTTCTCTGTGTTTGGCTACACTCCACTCCCACTGATAAGCCCCGATTTCTGTATTTGAACTGTCTAAAATTCATTTTAATATCGTTAGAATTGCAACTGAACTGCAATGGAAATGTTATCTTTGGTTTTCTATACTTTTTAGCGTCAAACGCAATAACGCAATGGTAATTTAATGATGTAGAAATTATATTTTAGACAGTTATATAACAAGGGAATTAAGGGCATGGGCATAACTTGAAGCGTGACATGCAACATGGCGAGTAAAGTGGCCTCATAACATGAGACGACAAGTCGTCGGTGGTCTTGTCGCCGTATTTGCCATACCACATGGCGAATATGTGGCAGTTACTTATTTATTCAATTACTTTCTTTTGTAATTTAGCTACATAGCTTTTCAATACTTTTGTATAATGTATAGCTGCCTCCCGCGGTTTCACCCGCGTAAGTCCCGGTCCTGTGGGAATATCGGGATCAAAAGTAGCCAGTGTTACTCAGGGTAAATGTGGCTTTCTAATGGTGAAAGAATTTTTTAAATCGTCTCAGTAGTTTTTGAGTTTCTTCATTATAAACATACATACACACACACACACACAAATACAAATCTTTCTTCTTTATAATATTAGTTTAGAAGTGTAGATGTAGATAATGTTGTAAAGGGCTTCCTTACCTTTCCGCTAATTTCAATGCCAATTTCATCGAGCACCTTATTGACAACACTTTCACTTTCTTCCTCATCGCCAGATTCATCCATGATATCGTCCAATGTGTCCGAGACTGAAAATAAGGTTAATAATCAATACTTCAACTGCGAAAATAGCTAGGCCATTGAGGCTTATCTAGCTGCACCTATCGATCTTGTATAATCGTGTGGTTAAAGCAATGCCTGGCGCAGTCATTATTTGGATGGGTGACCGATAATGTGTGTGTGAAAAATCATTTTCGAGAAGAAAGAGGACACCTCTCAAATGCCTGACAAAATCACAGCAAATGCAGTCAATAATAAATAAATCAAAAATGGGACTTTTGTTTGAAACTCATTGTTGGACATCTCATCCTGGAGTTTTATTTTCGTGATACCTATTTATGTTGCATGTAACTTCTTTAATTTTGGTGGCATATTAATCAATTAAGTTCTGCGAAAGATAACAAGTGTAGTGAAATTAAAACTACAGTACCAATGCTCCCATGTGGTTCCAATAAAATCCGTCGTCATTTTCATTGTAAGCAACGGCACTGTTAAACTTTTAATGAATGTTTTGTAAATGTTATTTTAACACATGTTGGTGGCTTAAACTTGCTCTTTTTGGTAGACAAGCCAATATTTAAGAAACTGAACTAAATAAACAATGGGGCTCTTGATTGGTTCTTGAAACTTACTCATCTCATCTGTCATATCCATTTTAGCACTAGCCTGTTTGAATGCCTCCATGTCTTTAGCTATTTGGTGAGGATTCATCACTTTGTTCATATTGCCCATAGTTTTGGCAGTAGTGCCCATCGCTCCTGCTATGGCGACGTTTGCACCCATAGCTTTGTTTTGGATCTGTACACTTGATATCTGAAATGTTTAATTAATGTACCTGTAGTGCTATTTAGCCTCAAAACAATATCCTAAGAGCAGTAAATAAATAGTATTTCAAGGCTGTAAACTTGGCAGTAAATGTATAATCATTAATTGAACTTTAGGAATGTTTTTGTGTATAATTATGTAATTTTGTGTTGTGCAAATAAAGTGTTAAAAATTAATATATCAAAAAATCTAAATTTCAAAATGTTGGGAGATGTTCTTATTAAATTGAAAGTAACTAGCTAAGCAAAAAAGCCACCTGACCTTGCCTTCCATCTGTTATGAATCTGCTCTAAAGTGCTTGTCAAGTAGAGCACTATCATTACTTGGTTGGTACTAGGGCATGAATCCCGGAATCCCAGGATATCGTAATCCCGGGATCTCGGACGCAAAAGTTCGATATTATAATCCCGGGATTGAGTGATACGATATCGAGATTTGAGCAATTTACTATCTACTATATAAAAATAAGTCGGCTTTTCCTTCCTGACGCTATAACTCCAGAACGCACGAACCGATTTCCACGGTTTTGCATTCGTTGGAAAGGTCTCGGGCTCCGTGAGGTTTATAGCAAAGAAAATTCAGGAAAAAATTATAAAGAAAAGCTGGAAAATCAAAATCAAACTCAGCGATGACGTATGACGATGACGTATTATTTAACGAGCAGGACAACGTCTGCGGGGTCAGCTAGTTTGGGTATAAATTAAGGTGTTTAGCTATATTTTTTCCTCATGGAATGATTGAATGGAACTATTAAAATTAAACCCAAATTAGTCTACCCCTAAGGAAGAGATCTGTAAAGATTTAGAAGCGTAGGGAATTGGTAAAATGTTTAAAACAATGAAAGTAACGTGATTCATTGCAATTTTTAAGACAAGTATTTTTTATACAAGCTCACATGCAAAAATTTTCTGCTTACATCATTTTAGTGGTGCGCCTAGAATTTGGCGCGAAAGTTTAGACACTTTCGGGTTTAGGCTATTTGTCCGCCATATTTCCAAAATGATGGGTGGACGGCCCACAGGGTAACTTATTTACGTAATGAAACCACTAGAGTCTTAAATATATTAAATATTTTATATTTAACACATTTTTATTGTAATAAATTCGCCTTTTCAACGATATCTAAAATCCCAGTATCAATCCCGGGATCCCGGGATTGAGCTCTTAATATCGATATCGCCCCGGGATTGAAAACCTTCCGATATTGCATGCCCTAGTTGGTACCCTTTTTCTTAAATTTTTATATTGTTTTGTGTATTTTTTGTAGTTACACACCTTACTGTTAGCCGAATATATTCTAGTTTTCTGTTTCCTAAGTTGCACCAGCTGTTTTGCTAATATTTTACAACCCTCATTGTCACCTTCCTTGGCCATTTTCTTGATTTCCATTTCCTGTAATCATAGGGTAAAATGTATGTAAGTACTTAATCCTGAGGTAAAGATGTGACCAATGACAAAAGTTGTTATATTATACGTCACTTTACATACTTAGTGGATGACTCATTCTATTAAGAAATTACTCACATCTTTAATAGGTAGGTATTTTTTAAACCTTTACCAATTTTATATAAGTTAATAAGTATATTTTACATACTTATATTATGGATAGAGAATTGAATACAGTAAGAAAGGTTTGACTAGAAAAGTAGGTAGGTACGTAAAAAGTCTTACAAGTTTCTTTTCCTCTCTTTCAAGGGCATGTTTATCGCGCTCCAAATCGCGTGCTGCCTTCCGTAACTCCCGATCATTTTGCCGCTGCGACTCTTTAATGATATAAACATTACAATTATGACCTAAATCATAAAAAGAAGCTTTAAACGAGTAATCATAAGATGATGAAATGATGTAGAAACAAACCTTTAACTGTGGGAGCCTTTTTGAAGAAATTCATGATGTTATTACACTTTATCAGTAAAAAAATACAGCTTAAAGTATGAGTAAATATTAGGAGTTATTTAAATACATTTATCAATTGATATCACTCCTTCAGTGAATAAAATAAATATTTTTTATTAAAATTCGTATGAAAACAACCAACCAACCACTATGGCTGACTGACAGTGACACTGACAACTACGGGTGACAAGTGACAACATAAATGACATTGACATTAACACAAGCGTTTACGTTTGTATTTTATTTCTTTGATTTATAGATTCGCACGACTTACATATAAGTCCGGTTTTTAATATTTCGTACGACCCAATAATGAAAAAACACTCACCAGTCGCTGTAATGCGTAAAGTTTGGGGCTATTTACGTTTTCAAAGGAAGTTATAGAAGCTGGTTATTTCATTAGCTACGATTATTCAAGAAATATCGTGTTTTGTTATTTAAAATGACATTACTCAAGATTAGGCGCAACTTTTGGCTAATGTAATATAGGTACGTTTGTCCAAGAATCTTCAAAATCGGCTTATTATTTACGAAGATCACCATACGTTTCCGTCATACCAACGTCCATCCATAACCCAAAACTTTACATTTTTATAATTTAAGTAGGTACCTATGGATAAGCAGCGCGCGGTACCTCCACACGTTACCTCCTACTGTGCAAAATTACACACCGTTTAGGTCGCACGGTCAGTACTTCAATGGGCCACCGCTTAAGTGTGGAATTTCGCACAGTGGGAGGTAACGTGTTGGAAGAGAGAGGCCAAAAGTTTGGAAATGGAAATGGATTTATACACAAAATTAAGTTGGGTATGTTGTAGGTATATTATTAAATTTAAATTTCACAACAGCTGGACCGATTACGATTATGTATATAGATAGCTGAATCGTCTTCCTTTTCCTTCCTTTTATTCCGCCGTTATTTAGGGACGGGTCTCCTCACTTAACAGCTGCAAGCTGATCTGCCTCGGATTGTCGTTATTGCCAATTTGGCTTGCTTGAGTATTCTTGCAATATTTAACCACCAGGTCGAAGGCCTCTACCTCTCTATTAGAGCAATTTCAGCTATGTGATGTATTTAGATAGCTGAATAACTCACAGTAGGCTATTTTTCATAGCGATATTGAATAACAATATGACAATTGAATTTAATTCACCACACAACCGGATGGAATCGGAACTAGCCGAAACCCGACGGGTTTCGAGCAACAGCTAGTTATTTATAAAACTGCGGGTCTAGATCGCGTTTTAGATAACTATGGATTTCATTACCTCGACGTTTCGGGAAACGGGTCACACCGGCCGTGGTCTCGAGAAGACAGAATCGGCGAGCTTCGTTTTCTGTCGTAGGTAATTCTACAACTACCCTCAATTTGGCAAAAAGTTATTACAGCCGCGGCACAACCCCTTAGTTATGTATTACGCGATCTAGACCCGAAGTTTTAAAAAATAATATAGACAGAAATCGTGTAATCGTGTAAGTTTAAAAACGTTACCTACTCTACCAAGCTGCCACACACTGCACAGTACACTCACACTTTTACGCCTGTTTTTTCGGCGGGAGTTGTAAATAAAACAATTCTCAACAATTTTTCTATATTTTATTTTAATTCCGAGAGCAACATAAAAAATATTAAATGTAGATAAAGTCACTTCATTTTTATTAAAATTGTTAGTCGCAATTTTGAGCACATTATTTACTCGAGAACTTGGGAACTCGCGTGGTCTAGTTCGTTAAGACGCTCGGGTACTGACCCAGAGACGCAAGTTCGAGCCTCGCCGCGAGTGAATTTTTCAAGATGTATTTTTCCTTAAATATCTAGCACATTCTTTACCTAAAAGTCCAATTTAACTGATTCTAAACATTATTCATTATAACTTAATTATTACGATGAAATAACAAACACAATGACACACAGATATTATGAATTAGGTAAAACTACTACCTGTACATATTTTGTAAGTTAACCATTTTTACAAACAAGTAGCTAAGTACAGAGTACAGACATGACCAGGGGATGAAACTAACACATTTTAAATAAATTATTTTCGATTAGGTACGCACGAAATAAGAGTCGCCAAGTTTAAGGTACAAAAGCGGCTCACTAAAAAAAGTTTTATAGTAACTATGAAGGTTATTAAGTTAAGTACCTACTTAGATAAAATATGTATTCTGTGCCACGACGTCATTAAGTACTACCAAGACATATTCTCACAATTACCTATTAAATTAAATTATTATGATTCACACTGAGTAAAACGAACTACATAAAAACACAGTACAAAACTCTAGAAAGTAGGTACAATCAAGGGCTAAAAGTGCAGTAGCACCTTTACGATTATAGTTGTCATTTGTTAAGTATATCATTTACATGGCTCAGATTATTTCATGTTTGATTGATCGTACTTTAAAGAATCTGTAACTCCAAAGCTTTAAGAGAATGCTACTGCAATTGTGATCGTGACCGTTCCTAATAAAACTACAACATTAACTATTTTAAGAGATTCACCACGACCAAGCAAGTTTGTAAGGACCAAAGTCCCACCTATCTGGGAGGCCAGTATGAGAAATGGTTTTGAAGTCGCTCTCTGACCACTGGAATGGTCTAACTGCATCCCTGTTCAGGTAATCTAGGGCTTCCTGGAATTAAAGAAAAACTGTATAAGTTGTAGGTCGTTGAATTCATATCTACCTAGGCTACCTTAGGCTGTCCACATATAGGCTATCGTTACACCGCCTGATTTGTCAGGCCCAAAAGTGGGGTTTGTGGCTCTATCAATCTCTATCACACTTGTTACCAGACCGTGCGTACATATCTATTCAATTTTACAATATAGTTTATGTAATTTATTGTCAAATGCAGCGCGATTTAAACCGGCAGTGGTTAATTAATTTAAATTTAATTAAATAATACACCCGGTCCAAAGGGAATAGGTACCCAGAACACTGACAGCATTACCGCGCCGTACTGTATGGCAATTGGGAGCCTTTGCACCAGGTACGGGCTGATGCTGTCTTCTCCCGCAATCGGCATCCTAACTCACCTATCAGAACCCTCGCCTCTGACCTGGGGTTTTGTTAGGACAATTACACGTGGTCGCTACAGCCAAGTTAATTAAGTTTAGGTACCTGCTGAGCTTCCTCCTGTTGTTGCTTCACCAGATCACGTATTTCAAACCCGTTGATTTCCGGCTTGTCGTTGAACTGTTCAGTGTAAATAGGCGCTATGTTTCCCTTGTTAATGGGCGTGGTATCGTTGAGTGAGACTTCATTGTGTGGAGGTCCCGCTAGCGCTATGAACTGGATTGCTGATGAATTCAGGGTGCCTGTTGGTGTTACAAGGACTTTTTAAACTATCAACAAGCATTGTTCAATCTATCTACGAGTATATCTATAAAATATTTTGTCCAGACTGACTTATGGATCAACGCACAGCCAAACCCGCTGATAGTAGAGGACTGAAATTTGGATAATGTTATTTATGCTATGTAGGCTTCGATCATATAAAGTATGTAGGCATAAAGAACACTCTAAGGAAGGGTTTACGAAAATTCAACGGAATCGGGACTTAAGCTGGTGAAACCACGAGACACAGCTAGTTACAACTAAAATATTAACCACCGCCACCACCGCTACGCCACCGTTTAAGTAGATTAGGTACGATACGAACGCTCGTTTAATAACCGATCGGTCCAGTTTTGCAGATTAGGTGCAGATCGATATTTACAGGGTACTTATTTCAATTAACGGGTTCTTAAAACAATTTAAAACTGAAAATAGAAAGAAAGAAAGAAAGAAAGAAAGAAAGAAAATTGATTTATTCAGACAAGCACACAACTACATAACAATAAAAAAACAATTATAAAAGTAAATAACTGAATACAATAAAGGTAAATAACAAAACATAGGTAGATAGATATAAAACGTAGTAAAACTTACCGCTAACAATTTTCGTGTCGATAACACCAAACGGTACTTTAAACTTGTTCACGATATCTCCACGCACTCCCAGCACGGCCCAGTAGCCACGCTCCTGCACTATACAATCAATCTCTCTCTCACAATCCACCGTCTCATTGCTCGCTCGGTTCATGGCAGTCACGTTGTTCTGCCTCATTAACTTTATAATTCTGTCTAGTGATGTCGCGTTTTTATAGCCCCGTTTGAATAGAACTGCTCGTGGTGATTCTGATTCTGAGAATATAGCTCCGTACTGGTCTGCCATTTGGGATATGTGTGTGGCGTCGGCTACATCCTGAAAAATAAGTTGTATAGTGTTTTTATTAGATATATAATGCTCTATGAAATTGGGAGCTGTAACCGTGTGCCTTTTTGTTCGCTGTAATAAATAACCTCTTCCTTTTTTGGAAGTCGTCGGTTAAAACTGACAATCGTTGACTCACTTGAACCGCTCGTGTAGAGCTCGTTGCACGCCTACGAACCACGTACACACTATGCTTTTATGTTTAAAGTACATGGAACGGTTACCTCGCTAGTGTGTATCCGGCTTTAGATAACTATATTGATAATGAAATGAATGACAAACCGCTGGAAAATTCTACTACCGCTATCAATACGAAGTTAAGTATTGACTTCCGGTTCTATATTTAATTGTCTGTTTACATCTATTTCCGTTCCAAATAATATACCTATTTGTAAGGTTTTGTAGGTACCTCAAAAGGTATAAAAGAAAGGAACCCTTATAAGATCATTTCGTTATTATAAAGTTACACTCGCGTAAGTTCGATCCAGTGGAAATTTCAAAACGCCCTTTCGTATCGGATGCATGCCATCATATAAAGCTCAGCTCTCTTCTATCAGCGGTTTAGACTGTGCGTCAGCCTATCAATTAGTCAGTCAGTCAGAATAAAGCCTTTAAAGGTAGCTAGATAAAGATAGGTTTAGGTTTAAAGAGCTTTATTATCAACAAAGACACAAATGTCACTTATGTGATAACAATAACTTAAACATAACGTAAATACTTTTAAAACATTCATCGTTTACTATTTTAAGTTAAAAGTGGGTAGGTTATAATAAATTCACAAGCAAAGAAACGTCGGTAGTTAGGTACCTACACGTACGTACAGAATAAAGATACTTGTAACATATTGTAAAAAATATTACCTTAAAGAAGGGAAGTCCATAAGTTGCCCAATATCCCTTTTCCAAGAATGCATCAGACAGGTCCGCGGAATGCGTGAGTCCTGGCACCTGCTCCAGTAACATGACCAGCCCCTTCATCCGACCCGTGTTGGCGCGGTGAACTACTGTGTGTTTCACTTGTCTGGAATACATGAATAATGTTAAATATCAAAACCAGAAAACGCTCCAACCGTACCTACAGTAAGAATCTAAGAAAAAAATAATGACAGAGACATGAGAACAAACAAAATATAAACGAAAACCTTGTTTAATAAAGAGATAGGCTTCCACAAGGTAATATCTTGGGTCCCTTACCATTTAACATATCCCTTACTCTTATGAAATATGATTTGAGCACTGAGGTTTAGCTTATTTGCACAGGCGAGGAGAGATCTACTCGCCTTAGCTTTCTGCTGGCGTACGAGTATTTGTTTGTTGAGTACCTATGCCGTTTGCACTGTGTAAACAAGCTATTAGGTGTCCTTCCACTTCAAATCTGAGACAAATTAATTAAAAACATACTTGTTAATAGTACTCTGAGTGAATATTTCCTTCTTCGTCGGCCTTCCTTCTTTCCTCTGATCTTGGTACAAGTTCTCGAACCTAGTCATATCGACGATAAGCCATTGCTTGCTTGCTGTTCCAGAGTTGCTGCTCGCGAGTACGTGGGCCCACGAGCTTACATTGTTCGCTAGGTGGTTAGCGGCGACTACGCGAGGACCGACTGGAATCTAAAAGGAAATGGGTGTATTTAATTTCCTTACAAATTGAAATCGAAGGCCGTTTACCAAGTGAAACGAACCCGGCATCGATGGTAAGATATACAGCGGAAGCTGACCTGGAGCCGTTCGATGGTGGCCTATAGCAGGACATAAACAGCCCGGATTAAAATCAAGAATAAAAAATGCCTTTTTGCCTTGCC
The DNA here is from genome assembly GCA_958496205.1 of Idaea biselata. Lineage (NCBI taxonomy): Eukaryota > Metazoa > Arthropoda > Insecta > Lepidoptera > Geometridae > Idaea > Idaea biselata. The sequence goes on from OY292395.1 coordinate 8,492,809, forward strand.
TTTTTGCAAGACATGAACAACACTTTGCCAACAATTTTAAAACATAAAACTGTACGGTTTATTAATTGTTATAAAACTTGACTACTAAATTGTTTGTAGCACGAACAACATTTAACAAGGCAAAAAATCAAAGACAGGTTATGAGGTTATGCTTATGAGGTTTTTAATAGTTGATGGTATCATTATGGTACGCTGTGCGGCTTTGGGAACTTCAAATCAACGACAGGCGAAAAATACCGCAGGACAGAGGATGGTAAAAAACTCTCGTTTCATTCTCATTCTCGATCCAGTTCGGGTCGCCGAGCCAGCAGACATCAATAAGTAATGATATCAAATATTTGTAAGAAATTGTGTAGAATCAGATAGATCACGTGCATAGAATATGTTATGATATGACAAAGTAGTAGGTAGGTACTTGTGTTTATAAAGATGATAAAGTTAGGGCGTATTTAAAATAAGCAACTAGGTAGATTTAGTCATAAACCTAATTAAAGTTGAGGGACAGAGGTGTACCGGCGGAGGTGCTTTGTATACTGCAGCACTGGTACTCAAAACAAGTTAACGTCGTTAGGTGGTCGAATGTGTACTCTGAAGCGTATAGACTGGAGTGTGGAGTGAGACAGGGGGGGAGAACGTCTCCAAAACTTTTCAGTCTCTACGTTAATGATCTTATAGCCGGGTTGAGTGGTATGCGTGTCGGATGTATGGTTGATGGTGTTAGTATAAATAACATCAGCTATGCAGACGATATGGTGCTGCTGGGCCCGACTGTGGGATCAATCAGACAACTGCTTGCTAAATGTGAATCCTATGCCTACAGTCATGGACTGACTTATAATGTCTTAAAGAGTGAATATATGGTCTTTGGGGTCACTGGTAAGAAGATTGATGGGTATCCTGATATCCTACTTAATGGAAAACCAATAAAGAAGGTCGGTACCTTTAAATATCTAGGACATCAACTTACTAGTGACCTCAAGGACGATATAGACATTGAAAGGGAACGCAGGTCGCTGGCGGTCCGTGGAAATATGCTGGTCCGAAGGTTTTCTCGTTGTACTCAACTTGTAAAAATTACTCTTTTCAAGGCGTACTGCCAGAGCCTGTACACGGGAAGTCTTTGGGCTAAGCATTCCAAGGTCTCGCTAGATACCTTAAGAATACAATACAATAATGTATTTAGGATGTTGTTGGGTCTGCCTCGCTACTGCAGTCAGTCGGAAATGTTTGCGCTGCATAATACTGACGGCTTTTATGCCGTGCTTCGGAAGAAAACTGCTTCGCTGATACGTAGGGTGAGGGAAAGTACCAACAAAATTCTAATGACAGTGGCGGGTAGGATGGAATCGCAGTTGTGGCAATCAATGGTAAAGAGGGTAATATCGGAGAATCCGTTGTTGCCTCCTCTGTAGTCGATCTCGCATTATTGACTGGGATTAAATTGTAACTAACATTAGCTAGTAAGGTATAATTGTAGTACTAACACTATTATGGGCCTCGGCCTGAAATAAACTGATTTTATTTATTTATTTTATTTAATTAACCCCAGGTTATCAAATGAAAGAAAGTGACGCAAACTATTACAGTAGCTATAATATTCTTTTAACTAATATAAATAAATAGGAGGCTACTAGGCTAGGCTACTACTAATTCAGGATCTAGATACAGAAATAAAACAGATACTAGTATCATTTCAGTAGGTATATAGGTAAATATTTATTGTAATTATAAATCCGTCGTTATCTACAGAGAAGTAGAATTCTAGCTAGGTATTTTATTACCTCATTTCTATAATAAGTATACAGTTGTCATTTTCGGGAGTTGTCATTTTCGGAAGTTGTCATTTTCGGAAGTTGTCGATTTTAGTCTAGACGTTCTCGGAAGTTGTCGTTTTCGGAAGTTGTCATTTTAGGAAGTTGTCGTTGTCACCCTGAGCCATACCTACATACATAACGGAAGCTTTGTCTTACCTGATCAGTAATATTAACTTCTTTCCAGAGGTGACTGTTGTAATTCCTCAACGCTGTTCCAGTGACGGCAAGTTTTTTCTCGTGGCCCCTTACTAAATAGAACTCGTCGTGGCTGGTGATGGATCCGGGGTATGCGGCAAATTCGACCGACGTACCTGGTATTATTTCGGTACTTTTGCTTGTGTAATGGTAATTGAGTTTGTATTTCTTGAGAATGCGGTTCATTGAGGAATAACTGAAAAAAAGAGAGACAAAGATATACAATATATGACGTGAATATCTTTATGACTTTCTGTCTCTTCGCTAACTTCATTTAATCTGATTTCAATAAGCGCAAAGTTAGGACAGGGAGGCTCTAAAAACTTATTAGAATATTAGCTGGTTCTCGTGGTTTCACCTGCTTAGATCCGATCTCGTGGCAATTTCGATAAACCCTTTCTTATTGGATGCCTCCACATATAAAGAATACACTATCCAAACTTCGGCTCGTAGAGAGCCGAAGATCATAGTAGATATTAGCGGTTTAGGCTATGCGTTGATCTGTCAGTAAGTCAAAACAAAGCATTTTATAGATATTTTCGATTTTTACCTCCCAACAGTGTTCTGCGCTACAAACAAATTTTGTGTCGGAATTCCATCTCTAGTTTCATTAACAACCCTTAGCATTGCAGTTGATAAATCTGGTAATTTGCTTAAAATTGAATCTTCTACTGAAATGTTCAATTTGTGCTGCAATTCTACAACTTCTGCCAAGGAGTTAAGCCACAAGAGCTCCGAAGTGTCCGTTTCGTACTCATTCAAGCTTCGCTCCACTCCGTGCTTCCAACCAGTGGAAATTCCATTAATTTGAGTGTAATATAAGTATACCTGCGACGAGAATTAACATTACGAATCATATTTTGGAAACTATTAAAATTAAAAAAAAAACAGCTAGATAGCATATTGCATATGCGTACTTGTATGTTTATTTATAACCTTTTACTGTCAGAAATATGTGGAAATAAACCATTATCACCATAATGTAAACAACATGTTACGTTGAAGTTACAGGAAAAACTAATAAACAGTTTACCTGATGCCAGAAAGGGTCATCGTCTTTGTATTCTGCGGCATATTTTTTCCAAATATCAGCGGATTTATCTAGGGCATCACTAAGTTTATTGCACTGTTTTTCTAAAGGTGTATCTTCACATTTGTCTCTGATAGTGTTTTCTAGATGTGTGTGAATGAGATACCAGGTTAATGCCCCTTCTACTATACCAGCTGCATATGCCTGAATCTCATCAGGATATTTTGAATTTGTTTCGACTTCCAACAGAGACCACCTGAGAAGTAAAAGTTAAAGGAAGTTAGAAAGTGGCTAACAGGCTTTAGAAGTGAACTACAACTATACCACCACTATAGGTTAATCTAATGACATATATATTTCTTACCCATTAGTATCAACATCCATTCTGAAGTAAGCCCTAGCTACTCCTTTAGGTATATCAGCGAGGTCATTGCTCTGACCCCAGTACTCGATACGGTATCCGGTTTTCTCTGAGTAAAATATGGTAGCGGCATAATTACCATCTTCTTGTATTCTAATAACAATGAAAATACAAGTTTTCTTTATTAAGGAAATTCAGATGGCAGAACTAAACATAAAAATAAAACTGTTGATAATGAAAATTACCTCTCTATCTGTCCAACAAAGAGCGCCAAAATTGCGAGTATTCCAAGAATTCCCAAGATGTAAGAACTTATTTTGGTTTGCATCCATGATGCTCCCACTACTTTTAGTACTGTGCTCATTTTACCAAAATTAAACAAAAGCGATTAACTATAAAATGTAGAATATGTTAAGAAATTTAATAATAATGAAGTGACAATGCGTGTAGATAAGTTTTTCTATCGGAAGAGTGACCATCAAAATAGTGGATATTGTCTATTCTGTGTTGATGGTGAGGGCAGTTTACGGTTCTCCTGTGTCCAGGGTGCTCTGTCTCTCTGCCGGCATTGGACTCAGTACCCACTTTTACGGTTATGTAACTTTAAGCTTCAAACTTTACTTGCTTTTTACCCTGTAACAAAAGGATAACATCTCCGTTAACATTATTTACTCTACCTTCAGGTAGGCATCTAATTTTTTTTAAAGAAACTAGTTTAACCTACATGGTTTTATTTTCGGATCACCTAGAACTTTGTAGGTACAAACTGCACTTGAATAAATACCTCTACTTTGGCAATATCGTGTCACTCCCAACAAATATTTCAGGATGTTAACAAAACACTTGAAACTTAAAAGTAAACAAGTGTTTTACCTACAATAATATAGCAAGGTACATGTGACCACGGTAATATCAAGTGTAGGAAACCTTAAATTCAGTTTAACCTTAAAAAGTATGACCTGGTTGGAGGCCAACCTCTATCTCTGCCAAGATAAATAAAGTAAAAACGATATAATATGATCTTCAATGTTTTACAAATCACATTAACGAATAAAATATACTACCGTTCCATCATTCTTATACATACACCTAGCTTTTGAATAGATTTTGGTGTAACCTACTTTAACTAGGTACTATGTTTATTCCATCAAATTTAATTACGTGATCACAGGTCCATTTGTTAGTTGAGCATTTCATAAAACGTATAACTACCAAATTTTTAAATACAGTTTAATAATCACATAATAAGTGGAATTAACTAGAAACTATATAGTTTATTGACGTAAGCAATGCATAACATAGTTCGATAACAATAAAATCTGCTAGAAACATAATACGTTCAATAGCAGGCTTGTAAGAAATCAGAATATTTTTATTTATTATTTTAGTTAAAATTAAAACTTAAGGGCCGATAAGGGTGGTACAGGATCGTAACGTAAGGGATGATAAAGACCGAGAGAGGAGTACCGAATACTAGTAGTGGCTAGAAACAAGTTGTGAATGATGATGATGATATGGGAATGGGGTGGGCAAAAAATTAGGTCAAAGAGTTTTCTTTCACTAAATAGGATCACTGCTAGTTACTTTTCCTTTGTCTTATCAAGGTTGATTCCTAGCAAAATAGAAATGTTGGTTCCTATTGTTAGGAAACTTACCTAGTTACGCTCTTTAATTTGGTTTGTGTATAGATTAGTAAACTACGTAGAACAATCGAAGATTGGTTGTTGTATCACAGTAATATGTTTTTCAGTAGCTTTTATATTATATATAGTTTTTAATTATGTTATATTAATTGCACTAGGTATCACGTAGATATCTTGTTTAATAAAGTAAATGCACTGATATTTCCACCTTTCATGAATAGTTCGTTTATGTGTCCTTACACAAGCAAAAGTGACAAATTTCTGGTAAGTACTGCCCGCGGTGTAAGAAGCAGTAGACAGGTAGATATTACTGTTATCAGAATATCAATAAGATACATTAATGTTTAAGAATTACGCTCCTGTATCTGCTATCTCTACGTAGTAGGTACAAACAAACAAAGTTAGATACTACTTATAGATACCTATCGATGTTTCTATAATTTAAGCTAGATATTGAGTTGCTTTCCGAAATTTAATGCTCCGGTATCCGTATTCTTTAACCCAATTTATCAATTTCATTAATTATACGTACCTACCTACTAATAACGCAATAGGTATACATTACAGCACAGTAGGTTCGCCATTCACACTTGTGGTGTCAAAGCGTGCATAAGTGACTATCAAATTGATGACAACTGAGTTAGAGAGTACTGCTTTTAGTAAAGGTAGTATAGAATTTAAACCCACGCCCGCCACTTCCGCAATAGAGAACAAATAAACTGGTGAGCTAAGCTAAACTAACTTAGTTTAGCTGGCGGTCGGTGGACGGATGCTCTAGCAATAGATATCCCAAATAGGTACCTATTAGAAACGGTATGTTTCTTGACTGCGTACACCTTACAAAACTGCTTTATTGCATTCTGATTTAATAGCATAAAATAATAGAATAAATTCATGTAGGAAAGAGCGAAAATAAAAAACCGTGTGCTGATTTGACGGGTTTTATTTTTTACAAAACAGACGTTTAGCAAAAAAAATTACTGTCGAATAAACACTATCAAATATTCCAACCTGCCGCCCGAGAACGACCTGAAAATAAATGCATGTTTCTGCAAAAATACTAACCAAAAAGTGCGCAATTTAATTTAGATACTTAGTTGTAGTGTAGGTAGTAAGTATACCTACGTAATATAACAAACAGAATCTTGCCATAATCTATACGGCGCCAGTCACGCATATACTTGTCATTCAGATTTCAGGGATTTCAAAGCAATTTTCAATATATTATGAGTTTTTTTGTTCTATGGTTATATCATATATCCGGCAGGTCATAATGTCCGGAAGGACAGGTATCGACATTTTTATGCCGATATTTGATTTGTAATACCTTTCTAGAACGAAGAGGTTCCACGTATCCGCTACATCAACCCATTGACAAAAATTCAACAAACGAAATGAGCCTAACTTCACGGGCCTGCTAGTATAACTGTGGGAAAGTTATCCTGTCTATCTCCTACAATCAACTAATAACTTTCATATGCATTTGATTACATCTATATCTATAAAACGCTTTGTCCTGACTGACTGACTGATCAACGCACAGCCTAAACCGCTGATAGTAGAGGGCTGAAATTTAGAGAGTGTGTTCTCCATGTAATGTAGACATCCTAAAAGAAAGGATTTTTGAAAATTCCTTAAAATAAGGATCGGGACTTATGCGGGTAAAACCGCGGGACCCAGCTAGTAATCAATATTTCAAATTGATACTAGCAATACATTAGAAATCAGTCCACTTACGTTCCTTACCAGCATACTATTTTACCGAAATAGCAGGTTAAAATTTGTCTTATTTTTAAATTATAACATTTTATCAAATAAATAATTGTAATGATAAATTAGCCATACATCAATCATCTATTTCACACGTAAAGTCTTCTATAGTTCTTAAAAATCATAAGATAGAAGCTCGATATAAGTAGGTACTCCGATACCTAATATCTAAAGGAGAGATAAGGTTAGTATGTATCGTAGATTGGCCATTCACTCACCTTAGGTATTTATAACTAGAGATTATACATGTTTTACTTGTTCTTCATTTTCACTAGTCTTATAAGTCAGAATGTAATTGAGCAGGTATATACAGAGCCATGTCTAAATCTAAACTGCCTACGTCTCGGGAACAAGCAACTTTGTGAACTAAAGAAAGTCTAGATAATCAGTTGCTAGGTGTATCTAAGTAGAAAAAAAAATTAAGCTTTGCTACTCTACACTTGACACGTGGAATCGTTTAGTAGGTAGGTAATGTAATTTAGGTACCTACGTTTAATTACATCATTATTTATGCATCTACAGTCATAGAACGCAACTCCCGAGTTAGTACTGCTACGGCAGATACCTTTTCCTAATACGACAGAGAGGAAATGGAGAAAGCAAGACCAGGTAACAGGTATAACGCTATAAAAAACCAAAAACTCGGTGGGATGAATGACGACGTGGACGACACGGACAGCAAAAATCTACGAAAACAGCATTACACAACGTATTTGACGACCTCTGTGGCGCGTCGTGCGAGAGCGCGACTGCAATGCAGGAGGTTGCGGGTTCGATTCCCGCCGGGTGCAAGTATTTATGCTTAAAAATAAATATTTGTGTCTGGTCTGGGTGTCCTTCTATGTATAATATGTATGTATTTACAAAAGAACAATAAATATAAGTATTATACCGTTGTCTAGTCACCGTAACACAAGCTTAGTCGCTTACCACGGGGCTAGATGGCGCTGTGTGTTGTTCACAGAATTTATTTATTTATTTATTTATTAAGATTTTCCTGAGTTGTATGCGCTGTAACACGCTGCGATGCGAAGTCTTTTAAACCGACTTCAAAAAAAAGAGGAAGCTCTAAATTCGGTTGTAGCCTTAGATTAAAACAAAAAGGGGCTGTGGCTATGTTTTTCGAAAAATATATGGTACATAAGGATTAATAATAAAAAGAGGTATCTGTTCACTTGATTCGTGCGTCAATCTGAGTATTTTTATGTTAGTAGTTACTTACTACAACATAATAAAATACCAGTAGGTACCTACTGAAACCATTTTATTATGACGAATATTAACAAGAAGTTTGCAAATAGAATTTATTGAGCATAACGGTAAAAGGTTTCGTCTTCAATCTTCACTATCGGCTCTATTTGAGAGAAATATTTCAAGGTTCTTCAATCAAATACACTCAAACAATAATGTTATCGTATCGTGACTCTTGTTTACTACTACTCTTGTGTACCTACTCAATTAAGACTTAGGTACATTGAAAACCGAAATAGGCTTTCTTGCTATCCCTAGCTTTACTTCTCGTATTCTGCTAGTAAAAACAAGATAGGCCTAAGTAAAACGCCGATATAACTTTCTATTGTCTAATCAGCAATAAGCCGTTAATTATCGTAAAGCCGAGGTGATAGTCTCATATCATAACCCAGTACAAGTAACTTGAGACGTCTCCGTAGCCGCCTAGCGCCATGGCAACAAACCGCGATACACGTTAATATTATGTTACATTACCTACTCCCTACTATCAATGTATCTTGTACCTACCTACTAGTAAATTTGCAAAGTATTGGTATAGTAGGTCAGGTATTATTTTCTTTGAAATAGATAAATTACTTAAAGACTTATTATTTTGTTGTTTTTGAACAAAAGAAAAACAAAGAAAGTCTGCAAAATGTTTCACAAGAAAATAATCTGGCCCCCTCCGCCCACCAAAGCGCCTAATTATGGAAGGAATTATACAAATTGTCGAGCGTTTGCTAACTGAAGACGCCATATCAAATCGGGGAATCATACAAATTGCCTGCGACATCTATATTGTATCCCGAGTAGGATTTCGTACTGTTCAGTTTTCCGGAAAACGACCTTGTAATGGAAAATTTGCTTGAGTAACTGAACACAACAAATTCACATTGGACTCTAGGAAACGCATTGTTGTTTCTAAGCTTAACAATGCAGTTTTACAAACGATTAGGTATTTATACTTACCGTGAGATGATAATGCAAGTAATAAGACGCTCACGGCCAAGGCGATAACTGCCATAGAATATTAATAACTTAGGTAAAATAATGTTCACAACTTCGAGGTAGAACTGCACGGGCTACTGCTTGGATAAGAACTACTGATATTTGAAGTTCACAGAGTTATTCTGGTATACGAACTGAGCAAAATTTATGTTATTTTATTATAAATATTAGAACCGAATTCGCAAGTACCTACAACCGACGAATGCGTAAACAAGTCGAAAGTAAATCAATATTACAGAGTTGAAACGTTAACTCATGAATAAGTACATTTGGGTTTTATGATGATACTCTCGTGGTAAATATATTTCCGCACATGTGTTTTTGCAAGTACATCTAAATTTACTTTTTAGACGTCCAAGATCATGGGTTTTGCCTTTTGCCACATAGGTACGTTAAAGTCATACAGGCATAAAACACCAGCTAAATCGCATAGGTATACTGTAACCATCTAACTCACGCGCTGTTCTAATACCGCTTAGTAACAGAAACCAACACAATTACTGTGTAAAAAATAAATATTAATATAACGAACGCTACACAATACAAAAATTAAACTAAAGAAAAAATTCTACTGACCAAGTCCATTACGGCCAAAAGTGCCCATTACGCTGGCTGCGTTTCCCCTCTGAATGGCCAAAGAAAGATTACTGTGTAAATAAATATGAAAATTAAAAATAATTCAAGATAATAGACATCAATTTACGTCACAACTACGTTAAATATGTACCTAAGTACATACAGTAGACAAAATAAGTATAAGCATTATGTTTAAGTTAATTAAGAGCTAAGAATTAAGAGATATTTATTATTATAGATATTAAGAGATATAGATATTTATTAATTTACGAAACTAAAGAGTACGTAATATAACCTACTTTAGCTACGAGGTCGAAGCTATATACCTACATTAGCAAGAAAAATTCTACCTGGGTATTTTTTACATTCAAAATATTTACAGAATGATTTAAAGCTAAGCATAGATTTAGTAAAGGAAAACATTTGTAAATATTGAAGTCGCATGACATTTACAAATACAAGTACGTACATAAGAATTTACCGTTATACCTATCCAAGGTATACGAGAGAGGTTATTTAAGTTAGAATTAAGCTAATAATGTTATGTATGAATAATGAAATGTCATCGCCATATAAAATGACATAGTGAAGGAATGTCAATTTTCGAAAAAAAAGAATCATTTGCTGGACTTCCGACCATCGGGCGACCCCCACAGCCCACAGCACAAAATAGCGAGCGGCCGGAAATTCCAGTCCCACAAAAAACAGGCTGTCGTTCCTTGTGTCTGCTTTTTAAATGAGAGATGGTTTCATAATACCAATTATAAGCAGTTACCTACATACACTGCTTTATCTACACAAATGTTATGAATAACAACAAAAAAAGCGACAAGACCAGACAAGACAAATTTAAAATCAACAAATCACTGTGCCATATAAAAAAAATAAACTTCTCACGGATTTCACAGTTTGTTTTTCCGAGATGTAGAAAATAACATTGAATTCGATTCTATGTATAATGAAAATAATTAACATAACCACAGATAAAAAGAATCTAACAAAACATTTCAGTGCTTTTTAACGCTTTATAAATTGTTTATTAAGGTTTATACCTTAATAAACTATTTATTTATATCTTTATAATAATACCATAAGTATAGATGAAGATATAAATGAACTAGGTGATCTATCAAACCGTATTACGGTATGAAATATACGAAAGTATGTTTGTTTGTTTGATCCCTACGTATAGACGCTTAGTGAGAGCTAGTAGGCTTCGGTCGAGACACGTAACTTATCCATCCATGTTTAGTAACATAGGCCGGCACAGCCACTAAAGAAGGTCGGAGATATACGACAAAATCGATCAGTTATTTTATTATAGAATAAGGGAAATCTAGCTGATAGAAAGAAAAATCACGACATCTTCCTAAGAAAACTTCGAGTTTTTATTAGTTACATTGTTTATTATCAATACCAACCAAAAGCGGTTTCCTTCCAATAAGTCACATGGTTATAACGTAGGTGAACGTACGATCACATGGGCTAGGCTACGTGTTGCATTCCAGCCTCATCCCAGTGCACTGCGTGACTGCAAACGTGCGTTGCCGGACTTGCCGGTCGATGAACCATTTTCGCTAATGGATCCAGGAATGCGACTGTATCGCTTATGGCATGGCATGGCGTGTATTGTATTATTTATTGGAGCTTGGGAATTGCTACAAATCATTTTAAATAGGTTCCTATAGGTACCAATATCTGTGTTATTTGCATCATGAAATACCACAACTTAATTGAGAACTTTGTCCTTATTGAAGTCGGTTAAAAATTGGTAAATGATAATGTTGTGTGCCGAAATGGAAGTCAAAGTAGGTTAGCGCAATAGATGGATGGATATTATATTACATGGAAAAATTTTTCGTTCTTGTTGTGTAGGCTCTACCTCAGGGGTTCCCTAACTTATTTGAGGCGCGCCCCCTTTTGACCATAAAAAAAAATCCGCGCCCCCCCCCCCCCCCGTCCATTCCAGATTAAATAAAAAATGTTTAAAATGAGTATTTTTATTGGTCATTATAGTTTTCAAAGTCATACAAAAGGTATTTGGCAAGTTGTACCAAATACCTTTGATAGCGCCCGTGAGGAGGAGGTAGAGGCTAATAAGGTCTTAACATGATCTTAACATTGGCCGACTGAGGAAACAATATTATGTTCTTGACAGGCGTCAATGTCAAATAATTTGATTGGTATCGTATCGAATGCATTCTCTCAGGTTTTAAAACTTAACTACACAGGTGACCCGCGCCCCCCTGTAAATGCCTCTGCACCCCCCCTGGGGGGGGCGCCCCCCAGTTTGGGAACCCCTGCTCTACCTTGTGCTTGTGTCACTAATTGGTAATTCGGCACTTCCTTTGCCGATATACAGCAATATTTACACCAACTCTCACATGTTTGTTGAAAATCGATTCATTCGAGTTTTATTCCAATAATAACATTGTCATCAAAATGTTAAACTAATTATCAAACTCATGTTTGCAAATAAATTATTATTCGTGCCTCCATTTAAATTTGTTGTTCGTGATTATTTCGTATTTCTATTATCATTATCACTTTCCGGGACACGGTCGGAAAATATTGTAGTGTTTCATTGGATTACTTTGTTTCTAGGTAGGTAGGTATTGTATTACCCAGAAAAATAGTTGACATACATAATTTTATGATTTAGTAAATATGTAGGTAACTTGTTGTTAACCCACTTCAAGAAAGGCACTTCAAAAAGTAAACTAATAAAGCGAGGATATTGATAGGTAAAGTAGCTAGGTACTGGACAAACAAATAAAAAAATCCATGGCAATTAAGAATGTGAAACTTTTGAATTTTGTAATAATGCGTTCATAATTTTAGTAATTATCGCGCTTATTATATTATTTGTTAATATAACTACCACAATATTTCCACAAGATTGAAACAGCTTACCGGACGACATTAGGTTCAATTCCTCCAAGCACCTAGGAATTTACAAGTCTATGAGTAGGGGATGCCGCATGCCCCCCTTAGCTTTAGCGATGTGCGAACAAACAGAACATTTTTGGTATGAAAAGAAGGCAACTCGTTGATGTCTTTTGTATGAAAAAAATATATTTTCACTCATTTTCCGATCAAAGCAGTAAACAGGAAATATACTGAGGCGGTGGATGGCGTTCTAGGTTAGGTAGGACTTAGGACGCAAGCAAGTGAGATATGCGGGTTCGAATATTATCATGGGTATCATGGTCAAATTTTTGAAGAAAATACACTCGGACCATAAACACTGAACAAACGCCACGTTTTGAAGCGTGTGGCGACTACGGGTCAGTTCACACCGAGACGCGACGCGACGCGACGATGCGCGCATATTTTAACAGAGCGATTCAAAATATATTTTATTTACAACACGAAAAGATACACACTTCATTGTGAGAATCCAGACTACGTTGCGCCACGCAGCTCTGCGCCTCGAGATGCCTCGCGGCGTAGCGCGACGTGTCGCGGCGCAGCGGTGCGTCGCCGGTACGAACAGCACAGCGAGGCGTTGTGCTGCCATCGACTCACGATGCGCCTCGCGACGTCGCGATGCATCTCGCGGCGTCGCGCTGCGCATCGTGAAACCACTGGCCTCTTCAAGCATCGTCGCGTCGCGTCGCGTCTCGGTGTGAACTGACCCTAAGTCGTCATCAGCGTCGAGTTCGGTGGCGTTATTTTGTAGAGTAAGTGACGTGGTCCGTGTGCGCCCAGGCATACTAACTCAAACATATTTAAATAGTAGGTAATTACGAGTATAGTGTAGTAAAAGTAGGTATACTTGCAGCGTTGGTGGTGTGACCACAAACACAGAATATCGGCGTACTCAACCCATCGGGATGGAACTGTTGAAGGCTTTGCGCGACGGTCGACTTCTGATTTAGACCGTGAAAGATCTGTAACAAAACAATCATATAATAATAAAAGTAATGAAAAGCGATGTTTACGTACAAGTTCTGTGGGTGTGACGATCTTCACTTAATAACAAAAGAAAAGACTAACAATTGCATAAGGAGGAAATGAGAAGTGAAAATTGGTTTGGCTTATTTTAATGCCTCTCTGACTCATCTATTGCTTAATACTACGACATAAGTCTAGAAGATTTCATCTCGATTACAATTAAACAATTAAACGATAGGTACTATTATAAGGATTATATGCGCGCGACGAGCACTCGACACTAATGAACTTCTGTAATGTAAACACAGGTATTGTGTGTCGGATAGCGTTAAGATGAATGATTGTCACATTTGCCGCTCCCTCCGGGTGGCCCAGTCCACGGCGATAACAAAGTGTAAACAAAAGTATCATAAAGGATTGCCGAGGTACATCGTGTCGTCAAGGACATGAATGATTGGTTAATCGAATCTCTAAGCTGTGTCTTGAATATGATTCCAGAGCATTTACATACCGATTATCACAACTTAAATGATAGCAGGTACTATCTTTTAACTTGAGTCTCGCTCGGCACTCGCATTATTACCTAAGTTATTTACCAGTTTCTCATGATTATGAAACCCACTTTCTAGACCTAAAGACATTCATTTATTGTTAGTTTTAAAATAGATTTATTTTTAGCTAGAATTTATGTGTAGCTATTTATGTATTCTGTGGGACTAGTAGAATGTAGATACTAGACGTGATTGATGTCTTAAATATATAACATGTTCCTTTTATGCGAGATTAATACAAAAAGCCGCTGCTATTCTATAGTAAAAGTATAATAAATAAGATGATGTCGATGAATGACGATTAAACCGTCAAAACCCGTCAAAACCGATGCTTTTGACGGTTTAATCATAACTCTATGATTAGAGTTTAAAGTAGAGCATTATAAAAATGCTGTGTACAACTGTCTTCCTTCTGATGTCATATTATTATCTACTGCTACTGTTAAGGTTGAGATCAATGTAAGTACCTTATATACCCAGTACAGGAACTTAAGTTACTCTAATTTACTTAAAAATGTACTCTTGGCTACAATTTGCAATTAAATTAACATTATTATTAGCTACCAACAACTACGTAGGTACCTAACTGGTTTGTCACAACAATTTAATAGGTACCTAGGTGCAATTTAGAGGGGATATTTGAAAAATAATATTCTATTGACAATTTATTCTACAAAAACTAGAATCGTTGGTGTACTGTTTATAAACTCTTATAAAACCTATATCAATGACGGGGAAAAAATGCCCGTAAAGTTTACTTTAGTATAATAAAGCGTTAAACGACATTTTGCGAGCGAGCAAGCGATAATTGATAACACGTTACTAATGCGATGTGTCAGGTGCTGTGGGGTCACAACACAAGGCCAACTTTTAGACAAACTACTATACAACGCTGATTAGGTAAACTGTGCTACTGCGTGCGGTGGCATTCCATTTTGGATCATGTCATGGCGTTTGATAAAATAGGAATACCCACAGCAGAATATGTATAATAATAAAATGGAGGCGGACTTACCTACCTTAATGAGATATATATTTATGTTATGATGAGTGATATAAATTACCTACAGTAGGTTACATAATTTAAAAATATAGTGGCCTTATGCTCTAGGTGGCACATGGGCCTAATAAATAAGGTATAATTAATACTGGGTAAGATTTATAGACAGATTTTATTTATGAGGTAGGTACCTATATCAATTATCTACAAAACAAACTTTATAAGAAAAGGCCTTATGATCTAGGTGGCACAAGAGTAGTTTGGGACCATCGCGTGTGAAACCGTGGGACCCAGTTAGAACAAGTGTAAAATTATAGAGTAGGGTTTATGGCACTATGTATACACCTACGTATACAGCGCAAATATCATGAATTAAAACTTGCTTGCCCTGTATCAATCATCTAAAAATTTTTAGAATTTTCTATTTCTAACTATAAATAAGATGATAAATTAATGTGCAAATAAATGATAAATAAGTAATCTAGTCAGCGTGGTAGGTAAATCCCCAAATTTGTGGATTTACCACAATGTGCGCTAATTTAATAACAACTGTACATACTGTTTAAATAACATTAATTTCGGAAAGTAAACAGACTGTACAACCGCATCAGTGCCATTGTAGACGGTCGGTGGATGGTTTAGGACACCACAGCCTGTTATGTCAAACTACTCCTGGTCACATCCCTCGCCATGCCCATCCTGAAGGTAAACTGAATTGCTCTGATAGTAAGAGGCCCGACTAGGCGCTTAATATTCTGGTGAGTCAGGGTTTGTCGTTGGTATGGGATGCGTGCGACGTGCATGGATACGTTAGCACCTTCACATATTCCAACCTTACCCGGGCAGGCTGGGGCGCCAGCGGCGCATGCAAAGTTCATTAAGACCTAATGATGATTATGGCCCAAAGGTAAATATTTACAAAGAGTTGGCGGACATTTACGATCGAGTACATGTTCGTTCCTGTGGGGGTAAAGCCGATGGGAGCTGGGGTTCAAGCGCCTATCGTTTTTTTCAAAGATTTCGCAGGACGTCTTAACCCGACATTAGGGGACCATAGAGCTGATTAGGGCTGGCTGTTTCCTTCAAAGGGTGAGCTTAGCTATCCAGACGGGAAATGTCGCTAGTCTTTAGGAGAAAATGATGTGAGGGGATGACCTCGAGGAATTTTTAGATACATATAGTTATTTTTAATATTTTTTCAAATTAATTTTAGTTTTACCTTTTTAATAAATGAGGTCTGTTACTATTTTTATTAAAATTATTCATTAAAATGTATTACAACTTGGTTAGTATTTAGTAAATACCAGTTAAGTATTAGGAAAATACCGACAAATAACCGTTAGTATAGCTATACTTTTATCAGTGATTATTGCAATTAAAATAGATTTAATGTAGGTACGTAGGTAATACATTTTCCTTATAAAACCACAAATAACAGAATTCGTATTCTGTTAAATATATGTATTACCACAGTACATTAACATAAAGTTATTTCTTATATTCCATATAATTTCTTCCTTAAACCATCTAGTAGTCCTAGTTTTGATCTATACCTAGGTAGGTATATAATATATAAAAAGGACAGTTTTTGGATTAACTAAACAGATACATAACGTACTTACACAGTGCTACACGCGTTAAACTATATGCACTTTGTTTATCTTGCTATCTATCTATCGTTATAATATATCAACACACTACATTTCTAGCTTACATATGCCACGAATATCATGGTTATTTCCTATGCAGCACGTGATTGATTGCGATATCAATAAATCTTATCATGATTTACATTGCAAATTGACCATCGGCTTGAGAACAAACCATGAAGCACGAAGTAAGTTTGGGATACAATCAATGTTCATAATGAAATGTTTTGTAAACTGACTTGATATTTTCCTGTCATGGGAACAATAATGTTATGGTAGGTAGCACATTGTAGTAGGAATATCTCTTAAAACAAAACTATACCTAGACTAGGCTTACCTACCTAAAAAGGAAAATTGAAAAAGAAATATCATACGAGCACTTAGGGACAGTAGACGTAAATATCATATTTGTTTACATAAGGCATCAAAAATCATGTTATTGAACTTTTAAAACAACCTAGGTATGTATTTTCAATAACCCAATTTTCCTTTTAAGTTTTTAAGTAAGTACCTATAACAAATTTAGCTACAGACCCAACCTTTTGTGACTTTAATTGTTAGGTGTAGCTTTCGGTGTATTAAGATGATATTATATATAAGGTATAGATATAGATAGGTATCTTACCTAGCCTAGTGATTTTATCACTTTTCAGTTTGCACCATAAACATAATAAAGCCAACCTTTTGCATTCATATCATTAAGGATTAGTAGGTCTACTTACACTTAACCCATTAAGAGCCTCTAGGCAATAGATACTATTTCTTTGACTCAGAATAAACGATTTAAAACATGTTATTCTGACTGAGCTGAATCATATTGTACACAATTACCTCATGCAAGATATACAATTGATATGAAATCATTCAGAATACAAAATAATACAGAAAAGACCCCACCTATGCTTGTTCAATAGGGTAAATCCCGACAAATGGTAGAGGCGCAGCTCTCCAGTTAGCAATATGCTCTAAAAATAAGACCACGTGCGAAGGGGACATTGTTCGACGTGCCTTGTCGATTTTGGGGTCAAATCCCGTATGTCTAGACATCGTTCGTCGGGCCGTAGAACAGTATTTTATAAAAAGTGGTTTATTTACAGTTCACGGGTTTCCCATAACTTTTTTTAATCCAACTATAGATAATTGTTCATTTAGATTGTCCTATGTTATCCGTTATATCCGTCGTCGCAGGTGTACTGAAGAGAAAGTTACGATCTTACTTAGTAAATTAAAATGAGGGCGAACTAAACAAGGTTGACATAAAATGGTTTCATGGAAAACAATTTATCAAGAAAATGAATAACTTTAGGAAAGTTTGTGCAATAGTTGAGTCAGTGATAGAGATAAGTGCTAAAATGAATAAATATACGTACGATTTCATCGATTTTCCTCTCGTGTGTCAGAATTCAGTCTTGTAACGTGTTTGACGAAGGGGACTACATTTGAATTGGCACTGATAAGGGCTTTCGTGGTCGAACTACAATGAGCCCAGTAGCGACACGACCGCTCGTTATTACATTGAAATGACGAGTGAGTGAGTCGCTACTTTAGATAGAGCGGTGTGGCATGCTAGCACGTCACGCACAGCGCGTGCTGCGCAGGCGGCGGACGGTGGACGGCCGGGCCGAGGGCGCCTGCGCACCTCGTACCAACTAAAATGTATTCTGTGCCAATACAATTAGTGTAGGTACCTACAATGGAAATTTGTTCTCACATCCCAACGTCATCATTGTTTTGTGCAAAATTTGCCAATATATTTTGTCCTTGATGGATTTGAATGTCGAGCACAATTTAATTCATAGCATATAGTAAAAAAAAACGATACTAAGTATAATGTTCTCTTCATCATCTATAATAAATAATAAATAATTAATACCTACTTTATATATATTTTTTATGATTCGTCTTAAAAATAACTAACCTACAAGTCTCGTCATTTTTAGAACAAAATTATTTTATGTAGGTATGTACCGTACCTACCTACTTACATATTCATTCATCATAACAACTTTATCATTAAAACTGTATGAAATTAAATTCATTTTTCGGTTTTATTCGCGGTTTATTGAGTTTAATTTTTATATCAGCATCATGAAAATCGAAGAAAAATCTAGCAAAATAGTATTAAAGTTAATAATTCTGCCATCTTGCCAATCATTACAGTAACACTTGGAATGACACTCACTACTGTGCTATAATTTTATAGAACCACAGTTAAACATTTAGTTCATAACAGTATTGGTAGATGTCGTTACAAGTAAATTTTTGTAGCAGTTTTCATAATTTCTAAGGATTTTGTTTAAATTTTGTTGCAAATTTATTATGTAGGTGGGTTCCTAAGCCCAACTAAGGCTAGTTACCTAGAAAAGTTAGGAAAATACTATACAAAGTTTTGCAGATTAGTTAAATTATAAAAATACCTACCTAGGTAGATACCTATTACCTATGTAATATATATGCTTTCTAGGTGAGCTTGCTTTGTATGTAGATACATAGCATATTTATATTGTTATACATGGTGGAGTATTAAAATTATGACAACATATAAATAACGACATAAGTTTTATTTAATAATTAGACATGTGGTCGTATTTTAATGTAAGTAGCCAAGTAGGTACGTTAATTAAATAAAGACGGCATGTATTAAATAAGTAGGTACTTATTTATTTAGTACATACCTACACAAAAATAATATTTATTTAAATCTATAATAGATGGATTTTAAAATACTTAGAATCTGAAGGAAACGGAATAAGGTTGACTATTTAGTATTAGGTAACCTAAGTATAGGTACTTAAAATAATAATAAAGTTAAAACTGACTTCAAAACGGAAAACAATAACCTTACATAAACATACAGTACCTATTGTATGTACCCAATCTAAAGTCGGACAGTTTCAGTAATATGTAGGTACATACATCCAGTTTGTAATTTGACTGCTTGCAGATAAGTCGGTGGCCCTGTATGAAGACTAGATTAGTGACACCGCTGTTACTAGCAGTGCCCCGCGGGTTTACCCGCCTAGTTTCCGTTCCTGTGGGAAATTCTGGGATAAAAAGTTTTAGGCATGTTTTAATCCAAGTTAAAAACTACCTCTGTGCCAAATTTTAGTCAAATCCGTACAGATCCAGAATTCAAGATTTTATGGCATAAATCATGGGTAGGTACAATAAGGTGTTTTAATCTAGCGTGAGCCATCCAACTATCTTTGCTTTATTGAAACACAAATATACAAAGAAAAATCTAAACTTTCGCATTTATAAAACAGAAGGGAAAGTGAGGTTATTTTTATGTGTAGGAGAAAGAACATAATATCGATAATCACTACGTCATTGACGCTACATGGAAAACATTGCATCGAAAGGTTACTGTAGCGAAAGTGCACCAAATCAATGATACGCTACACCGAAAGGACATCATATCAATGATACGCTGTGTGGACAGTTCACCATTCTATATCGGAGGTAGGTACCTACCTGTACGTTACATCGAAAGGACATCATATCGATGGTATACTGCATCGACAGTGCACGATATCGAAAGTACGCTCTTCTGACAAGGCTATTAATAGATCCTTAATCTTCAAGTTCTTGGATCTTTAAGTTCTCGTCAAGACAAAACACGACCGAGAATTACATATTTGTTTGCCTTATAATATATTTCTTTCGTTACTTGCGCTTGAGCCGATTGTTATGCAAAAGCCTCTGAATGAAAATCTGACGCGGGCAAAATCAAAATGACGCTAAATTTTCAAGAAGCGCTACGAGCTTACGTTACATCCGAATTCCGGTTTGCATGGTGGAGGTACCTACCATACACGTCGCGGCAGATAAACATACCTCCATCATGCATGAGAGATACGTGGGACACACACACTATCAAAATGCTTGTTCCAATGAGACTGTTATTTTTACATGTTTGACAACCCGTAGATCCTTCGCTATTATCGGTGACCCGTTTTACGACTCGATTTACGGTCGTGATTCCTACTATTTGATTACTTTGTAATCGAAACTAAATGTTTCTTTCATTTTAAATTACTTACCTAAATATCTAATTGGAATCTTAAGTTAAGGAAATGTTCAATTAAGTATCTCATACGTTACTTAAGTAAGATTGGCGAAAAAAATGTTTCCTTAACACTAAAATAGCCAAGTCAGATAGGTATGTAGGTACGGGGATTCAATGCCACGTTTAAAACATACAATTTAGTATTTTAATGAGCATATTAACATTGACTACAACCAGTTTCGGTTAATTTAGAACAGATTTTGCTTAAACCTTCAACATATTAGCTTGAATCGACAATATGTGGGCGTAGTATAATAAACTATGTATGTATAATAGACGGGAGTTATTTATTATTCCGTAATTAAGGTTTTGAATATTTGTTGCAGCAGGAGTGGTCTGGGTAGGGTTTTTTGGTTAATTTTGTAATTTCAGTTGTCCTAATTATGTGTAAAATTTTAGTTTTTATTAAATATTTTTAGTTTTTATAATTATTAGTTCACGCATGACCATAATGTAATGTGATTAACGTATTTGCTTTATGACTCAATGGTCTCAAAACCAATAGCCTTATTAATAAACGTGGAGTAAGCTTGGAGTAGTTTCACCACTTTTTGTTTCTGTCTGTCTACTTTGAAAGTTCTCGTCAGGGAAAAAGGCAAAGCATGTTCTCACTACTCCGACTTTACTCCACGTTTATTAATAAGGCTATGACGGCTTAAACAGATAGCTATATAGAGGTAGGTATTTATTGTGAGTTATTTATAATTAGTATATTCTGTGTTAGTAGGGAGTAGGGACTACTACAATGGGAATAATATAAGTTAAATCTTGTTGCGTAACGCGGTAATGCTATTCATATTCCTATGGGACGCTGCCGATGTAAAATCGTTTCTTTTACATCATAGTCTTTTTAGATGACCCATTATCAATGTCAAATAGTAAAAGTATTTCAACCATTACATAAGCAGGTACAAGTGGTCCGAACAAGTTCATGGGCCTTGGTTGCGTGCGTGTGAGGTGCGGTTCATTTGTTACCAACATCCATTGCGTATTATACCGTAAACTGCGTACCCGACCTGCCCTAAAGAGATTGGTGCGTCGTCGCCTGCTTCGTCACCGCACCGCGACCGTAACAGCTGGGTGAATGAACCATCCATCCACACACAATAGATAAATACATTATCTAATTTCACTGTTCAGGGCACCTTTATTCACACACACACACATAATATTATATAGATAATTATGTGTTGATTCTACACAACATATTTCTTTGATGCAACATCCGTTTACAACATTTCCAAAAAAAAAAATTACAAAAGTAGCCTATAAATCTTAATTTTTTTTTATCTCCCTTTTTCTGGCGATCTGTCTATTGACATTATGCCGGAGTTTTGTCCTCGCTGTGTCTATATGGCGTGCATGGCACTCGTCCTGTGACAAGTCCATATTATCCATATTATTAAATCTTAATGAGGAAGAACACTAACTTTTTATCCCGGCAGAGGTCGGTAGTCGGATGATCTTTACTGTCAAACGTTTGTCAAACGTCAGATGTTTTTTACAACTCTCGGCGCCAAATTGGCCATATCGGTCTGAGACCGAAAGAATAAAAAAAAACTCGGCGTTTCCATTGGTGGAGGACCATCATCGAAAAAAAAAAAGATCATCCGATGCCAGCGCCTCTGCAAACAGCTTTGCGCGTGGCACCCCATTGGGGTCCATAGCTATCTGCATAGCTAATTTGGATGAGCCGTTTCTGAGATTGGAGTAGTCAAAGCTACCTACCTAACCTACTACACGCAAACGCACAATCACAAAAACTTAAAACTACGGATCCCTCAAAATAGGTTCTATTGCGCATAAAAAAGTAAGGCGCAAGTACTTATCCCCTACGAATATTATCTGGTACGACCTACGAAATATCGTGTCTTTATGATGAAAACATGTCTATAATAAATAATATAATTTTCAAAATAAAACTCATTCATACGAAAGTAATTCCAGATGATAACTAATTAATTTCACGCATGAGTCAGTGAAAATCGAGCCCGATATCACGAAAATGGATCGCGATATTTATTGACTGTCTATAAATAAAAAATATTACCACGGAGACGATAGCTAAGATTGGCAACTATAAGTAGGTAAGTAAGTGATTCCCAAGGAACTTAATAGTACTAGTTTCTTGGTGATTCCTTTTACAGGTTCTGATCAGATCTAAGTACACTCTCTCTGTCTATTTATATTAATCTCTCTCTACTTTTTCTTCTCTGTGTATAGTTCACCTAGGCCCGTATTGTACAATGTGACTCAAGCAGATACCTTGACTTACAGAGTACCTACATTATATATAAGTATAAGTATTTCAACCATTACATAAGCAGGTACAAGTGGTCCGAACAAGTTCATGGGCCTGGTTGCGTGTGTGTAAGGTGCGGTTTATTTATTCCGTCTTTCTGATCCAGTCATTTAAGCTTAAATTAGGTAAGAATCTCGGAATTCGAGATACCCAGCTGTAAGTCTGTAAATACTTGTATATTGACACCCTAAAAGTTGTCTCAAAACCTACATATGGTAGGGTGTGCGCAACTATGAAATTTCAAGGTCAAAGGTCACAAAAATCGTTTTTTTCGTATTAAGGGGTATTAAGCCGAAAAGGGTTTGTTCTAGAGGTCTAGGCGAACAACTTTTGTTCTACGACTTTTGGAAATTCGAAATAGTTTTCGAAAATTTTGAGTTTAAAGTTTGCATGAATATCAGCTGTTTTTTAGTTTGAGGTCATTGACCTTATGGTGCCCTTTTGTTTAGTTTGGATCACTACAATTTTAACATTCATTGCCTTTATTTACAAAAACAGCTGTTTTTTTTTCAGTGATACAACTTCAAATTTTCGAAAAAATAATTCTTATTTCCAAAAGTCATAGAACAAAAGTTGTTCGCCTAGACCTCTAGAACCCTTGATACCAAATTTTTTTTTTTTAACAAAATTTGTAGAGTATTTTGTATTCTACAATTATATTGATAATAAATACAAATAGCAAAAAACCCATAGGAAATGAGATGGTTACAAAAAAGCGCAAAAACCGATTTTTGTGACTTTTGACCTTGAAATTTACTACCATAAGTAGGTTTTGAGACAACTTTTAGGGTGTCAATCTATACTAATATTATAAAGAGGTAACGTTGTATACAAGTTTTTACAGACTTACAGCTGGGTATCTCGAATTCCGAGGTGAACTTACTATAATGACTAGATCATTCTTTGTGAAATTGACATGAGCTGAATGAAAAGAAAACGGGTTTCCCCTCTCTTTCTCTGAAACGACGAGAAAAAGAGACGGAACCTTTATGTCGACTCGACATAATGTGCCTGGTACTGTCGTGGGTATTAATGAGGAGGAACACTAACTTTTTATCCCGGCAGAGGGCGTTTGTCGACTTATCTTAGGTTTGAATTAAGAACTGTCAAACAGGTGTTTTTTACAACTCTCGGCGCCAAATTGGCCATATCGGTCTGAGACCGAAAGAATAAAAAAAAAACTCAGCATTTCCATTGGTGGAGGACCATCATCGAAAATAAAAAGATCATCTGATGCCAGCGCCATCTACTTACAGCTTTGCGTGTGGCACCCCATTGCCCTTAGGTACTTGTACTACACACATCAACATCGTCTAGGGATATTTTATATAAAGTTCTTAAACTTAAAAAATACTGGCCGATTTAAAAATATTTTAATGGAACTTTATTGTGTAGGCCTTATTGTATGATTCCAAATTTGAATTTAAAAAAAATAATTAAAAACATAAGATTAGCGCGGCAATTATTGTAGCGAGTTCGAAGGTTTAAATTTACTTAACGCAGTTTTAAGCATTTTGTTTAAACAAATTGAAGTTTTAATATATTTTTTTTGATTAATTACAATTTAATACAACTGTATGCATCATGCAGCGGCGTCATTTAACAAGAAACGAAATGTTAAGGGCAGTAGGAATGCTCCAAACTGGGGCTACTCAACGGAGTATTGCCGAGGAGATTGGAACAAGACAAAACGTGATATCAAGATTGTGGTCACGTTATCGTGCTACTGGTGAAGTGGCTGAAAGGCATCCAGGCGGAAAGCGGAAAGCGGAAAGCAGAAAGCGGAAAACTACCCAAAGACAAGACCGATTTTTGCAAGTGGCCGCGAGAAGACAACCAAATGTTACGGCCATGCAGTTGGTTTAAACGCTCCAGTCAGACCACCAGGTGCTTGTCAGTGACCAAACTGTGAGGAGAAGACTGCACGAGGCTAACCTTCATTCTCGCAGGCCGCTTCGTACTCTAGCACTACGCAGAGGAAATCGTGGACGAAGATTACAGTGGGCTAGAGAACATTTGCCTTGGGAAGATAAAATATCGAGTGGTCGGTAGTGTTGTTTACCGATGAGTCCCGATTCGGATTTCATCCTGATTCACGTAGAGTACGCGTATGGCGAGCTTCTGGTCGTGACAACCGTCTGCAACACCCTCAGGAGGTCCATCCATACCATGGCGGAACAATTATTGTTTGGGCGGGAATTCGTATTGGTGGAAGAACAGACCTCGTTTGGATCAGAAACACTATGACTGCCGAAAAATACCGTAATCAGGTGCTAGCACCAATAATCTATCCCCATCGACTGCAAATGGGCCAAGTTTTCACGCTCATGCACGACAACGCCCGTCCGCACACTGCGCGAGTGGTGACCAGCTGGCTAGAGCACGACGTGTCGGTCTTAGACTGGCCCGCGCAGTCACCAGACCTAAACCCCGTAGAGCACGCGTGGGATATGCTTCAAAGAAGGGCTTTGAGGAATTTGCCTCCAAATGTTGCGACTGAAGAGCAACTTTTTTTGCATCTTAGCAGGACCTGGGACAATATTCCGCAGCAAGATATTGACAACCTGATTCAAAGCATGAAAAACCGTTGCAGGGCCGTGATTAACGTCATGGGTGGTTTCACTGACTACTAATTTTAACTTCAAATAAAAAACCCTAATAATTTCGTTTTACTTTATTTTTTTCCTTAGATAGACATTTTATCTTAAATTTAACATTCTTTCACTTTTTGCGTTTTTTAAAATAAAAAAATATTTAAGCATAAAACAATATTTTGTTGTATTCTAAATCATAGTCTGATAAGTAGGCTTTACAAAAATATATACATGTTGTTTGTTAGTAAACACAATTTTTGAGTAAATTGAGAAATTCTGAATATCCCTAGACGGTGTTGATGTGTGTATTTATGTATTTATCGGTTTAAACCTAACAGCTCACACCGATGCGGTATTGCGGGTATGGCGTCCCGCTTTTGCGGTATTGCATTCCGATAACACACAGCTGCGTTTTTGCCGGCGGTAATACCCCATCCGTTTTTACGATACCGATTTTAGTACAATTTCTAGGAGTACCGGCGAAGCACGGAGGATAATGTTTTTACCACACACAGTATCGGTTAACGAGTAAGTATCCGTACATGGACACCCTGGACGACTAAAGTATACATATATGTTATGGCGTCCTCAACATGACCATCTTGGGTATAAATGAAAGAGTCCGTTGCACCGTCGGGCCACTCATTGGCCTAGCTGTACCTGCTGATCTTGAACGATGGTGCAGGTTAAGTAACCACATCACTACACCACACCACTATACGAAAAGTAGAAAGATAGACAGATCATGTCCCCAAACGCTAGTGTTCAATTCTTTATCAGGAGAGCTTCGTGCCCAAAAAGGCACTACCTGATTGTCCAGACAGGTACTGGAGCAAAGAAGCCGCTCGCTACTTGCACCTCAAAGAGGAGCTAAAAACAACTTCGCTGGGGCCGGCAGAAACCATACCTACCACATATCCTGTGTGGTACCGTACCGGAAATATTTTCGGACGCTCACTTTCCGGCATAGATCCATATGCATCCAAATATAGGTAAGGACCGGACACTCCTAGCTTAGGGTCCTACGCTTTATGTCACTGCACTAATTTCAGATAGGTAAACCCACAAAGTACATTATATATTATAGGGGTAAACCTACCGAAATTTACTGGCCGGATAAAATCACCAACGAAGACCTGTTAAGACACAGTCATGAAATCCCTGTCGACCTAAAAATCAAACGCCGTAAATGGAGCTGGATCGGCCACACACTGCAAAGAGGCAGTGTGTGGCCGATCCAGGCAAAAGAAACGTGCGCAACCCAAACAAATCTGGCGGCGAACAGTGGTAGGGTAGCGAAAATCATCGGCAAAACCTGGAGCGAAATAAAGCGCGTTGCTCAAAACAGAACGCGATGGCGTAGTAGGTACTATGGACGCATTTCCCCCCCATGGGGCCATAGAAAATTAAGTCATATACTAAGTTATTTTCAGTAGATATATACATACAACCTATCGTGTAATTGGTCCAATTTGCTTTCTATTGATGTTATATTAACGATCCACGGCAGGATTTAAAAATAGATTCCCGGGATTTGAGATAGGTAAATAATACTTTTGGTGCCTACCAGATAATTTGATGATTTCGTAGCAAACATGGTTTCCAAAAAAAACTAATCGAACTTAAGAGGATAGTCTCCATTCTCTTTCTCCATACAAACGTAGTTTACAATTTCCTCCCTGGATAAAGACATTAGAGCAAATATGTTTATGCCATAAAACCTATAGGTATCTGTCATGAGTATGAGTCATGACAATGCATCTACCTTTTTATTCTTTTTTATTTTCTAAAAAATAAAAAGGTAGATGCATAGTCATGACAGATACAAGTTTTATGGCATAAACATATTTGCTCTAATGTCTTTATCCAGGGAGGAAAATGTAAACTACGTTTGTATGGAGAAAGAGAATGGAGACTATCCTCTTAACTGAAAAAAAGTTTTCAATGTTTATAAGTAAAAGACGACGTTATTTTATTAAAAAAAAACTATACTTACCTAGGTCTTATACTATTTATGTTTTCTGTGCCTAGGTAGGGTAGGTTCGCCAGTTCGCGTCTATTTAGTACAGTTGGCAAGTTTGAAGGAGAAGATAAAAATGTTCCAGGACTAGTTTTTAATGAAAAAGTTATGTAATGTGTTCATTATATAGTCTACTATAGGGTTGGCTTTCAGTTTTGTTCGAAACTACTTGTGTTTTTTTTTATAAATAGACAAACTTCAAAAATACGCGTTTTACCCACTTTGCGTCCAAAAAATCTAAATAGCGTCCACCCATAAACCAATTTGCGTCCACCAGCTAAGAAAAGGAATGTAGGGGTGATATTTTTAAGATAATGCAAAGAAAAAATGTATTTTAACAGATTCTTCATTCAAGAATATAGTTATTTGAAAATCAACATTATTATCAATCATAATATTATCACAGATATTATAAAGAAAATAAGAATACCTATTTATTCTTCTCAACATTGATATAACTTAAAACAAAACTACTTAAAAAAACGAAACATTATTCTGATTTATTTATTATTAAATAATTAAATAAGTTAAAAAAAATATGCTATTATTTGTATTTAATGAAAAAATGGACGCAATTTGGTACAATACTATTTCCCTGTAGGTATAGTTTGCGTCCACAATCCACATGTGATAAACGATATTTGTATCTTTTTCTGCAATCATAATAATGTGGACGCAAATTGCTCATTACAATTGCATGATATTAATACATAAATAAAAAATAAAAACAAATTCCCTTTCATAATTTAATCACATAAAAATAAACACTAACTAAATCATAAATAAACGAGTTCGCGTCCATTGTGGTCGCAAAGTGCAAGTTTTATAAATTCGGTATAGTAATTCGCGTCCACCTTATTTTAACTGTTAACTTTATAAAAAACAAGCAAATACATTTTTAATATTACTCCTTTTTTCATGCTTTATGTCTAGAAACAGCTGTGAATTCTAAAATACGCATAAAACAATAAAATACTTACCGTCGAACGCGAATCTGCACACTATTTTTTTGCCGACATTTCGTGCGTCCGCGCTTCTTTGTTGAAGAACGGATACTAACTATTTTTTCTACACATGATTGATTGGGCACACAGAACTTTTCTCTATTTGTGTGTGCCTCTTATACGATGAGGTATTGGCGGGCACGACTTTTCGGTGATTTAGTGTGTTAATATACCTATTTTCGAGAATATTTGTAGGGAGGTCCGAAAAATGGACGCAAATAGGGTGATGGACGCGAACTGGCGAACCTACCCTACTCTATTAAAAAAACTTAGATCAAAAATGTAAACAAAGAACTGTCAATTTTAACACGTTCACTGCGTTACGGGGGCTTTTATTCCCCGTACGCTGACTTCATTCAGTGCGGAGCAAAAAAGTATAGTCTTTTCGCTGGTGCGGAAGCTATATCTTTGCTATTTACTAAGGTATGACAGAGATGAGTATATTTTTGTGTTCCAGAACAAATGAAGAATTTAAATTGATTTTAAAAATATAAGGGGTTTTATGAACCCCGTTCCGACCAGACAGCAAAAAATACAGTTAAGTGCGGCACGGGGTCCAAAAAAACCCGTATAATTTTTTACTTGCCCGTACGGGGCTAAGCCCTTATTTTCATTTGAGCTGTCACCAACTAATGACGTATCGACATTTTATTAAAAATGAAGCGGTCAAGACGTACCTATGTTGCAATTATCAGCGCAAAAAAGTCGAAACTCCAAAATCTCCAAGATCGGCTCGAAGACAAACAGCTTCTTCCCCTTTGTTTCGCAAAGTTTTTCAGCGATTTCCAAATGGTTCATCAGGTAAGTAAGATAAAATTATTACCAGCCAGATTATGGTCAGACTTATCAAGAACTACGTAATATAAATGACTGCTATGAAGACGATACTGAAAATAACTTACCTAGTAGTTCATACAAAATACCTAAGATTACGATTTTGGAAACAATTGTCATTAAACTAGCAGACAATTGTACCGAACTTCCATCATGCTCTGATGACATTCTATTCAAGCCGTTGGACATGAGTACAAAGAATGACCAATCCTCAAGTGATATTTCTGCTAGTAATTTTTTCCTTTAATTTTTATAAAGTATTATATTGTGATTATGTAATATACATTTGTAATTTTCAACTAATTTTAATATAGAATAGTCAAGTATGTTCCTTCTATGTGCACACTGAGGCTAATTAAGTGTCTTGTTTCTTTGTTGTTATGAAACTAAATAATTTCACTAAAATTATCGTTGTATTTAATACACATCACTACTATTTTATCGATAAAAACGAATTTTAGGCGCTACGGGGAACTTCAACCCCCGTATTTTATAACTTGTAGTGCGATAGGGGACAAAATCCCCCCGTAGATTTCTTTTCCTTGTAGTTTCTTCATGTTTTGCCCAAAATACTTGCGAAAAGAGGGGTAGTTAGTAAATTTTGTAGTCTTTCGATTCAAAAAAAAAAGTTAAAAAAAACTTAAATTTCGAGAAGTTATTAGCGTTTAAAGTAACTTATGTCTACGGGGCACTTTGATATCCGTAACGCACAATGGAGTAGACCATAGCGGGGCACAATGTTTCCCGTAACGCACTAGAATTAAAGGACGAGTTTTTGGCCCTCGCAGCAACCGTGTAGGAAAAAGTAAATAAACAGCTGTCACTTTCAATAAAAGTATGGGATTTTTATTTACAGTCAAGCCTAGTTCAAGTACTTGTACTATTTATGTATTCTGTGGTTCAAGTCCAAGTCGAATGCTGGCTCAGTAACATACTGGCACAAAAGGAATTAAATTGTTTATACCCCATATCTAATCTTATCTACTATATAAAAATAAGTCGGGTTTTCCTTCCTGACGCTATAACTCCAGAACGCACGAACCGATTTCCACGGTTTTGCATTCGTTGGAAAGGTCTCGGGCTCCGTGAGGTTTATAGCAAAGAAAATTCAGGAAAAATTTAATTATCTATAATTTATAATCTACTATATAAAAATAAGTCGGGTTTTCCTTCCTGACGCTATAACTCCAGAACGCACGAACCGATTTCCACGGTTTTGCATTCGTTGGAAAGGTCTCGGGCTCCGTGAGGTTTATAGCAAAGAAAATTCAGGAAAAATTTAATTATCTATAATTTATAAGGCAAAACAACGTTTGCCGGGTCAGCTAGTCTATTATATAAAATTTCCATGTCACAGTGTTAGTTACCGTACTCCTCCGATTTTTTTGAAATTTTGTACACGTATTCAGTAGGTCTGAGAATCGGCTACTATCTATAATTTATAAGGCAAAACAACGTTTGCCGGGTCAGCTAGTTTTTTATAATATTTGCGTGTTGGCCGCGCTTATCGATGTTTTTCAAAAAAGTTTCGTCATAAAATTACTGTTGGGTGCCTACTTTGTATTCAATGGGAATTTTTTGCACAAATCCCTGCAAATCTGTGTATCTAAATTTTAAATATAAGTTTATTCGATATTG
Organism: Idaea biselata; assembly: GCA_958496205.1. Taxonomy (NCBI): domain Eukaryota; kingdom Metazoa; phylum Arthropoda; class Insecta; order Lepidoptera; family Geometridae; genus Idaea; species Idaea biselata. Next base: position 8,523,994 of record OY292395.1, read on the forward strand.
TTAGTTTCCACTACCCATATAAAATGTCTTGCCCCTTCCTGACCCTCTTTTTCGACCGAGCGAGCGAAGCGTCCCTGGTTCGAGTCTGAAATATGCTTTTCGTATGAATGCATGTATGTTTGTTCCTTCTCGCGTCTACAGGTCGCATGTCTCAACCGATTTTAATAAAACTTGTTGTACAAGTTTTATGAGCGCATACTTTTTTTGTCGAGGAAGATTTTTGATTAGTGGGGTATTTTCCAAAATAGTGTAGGTACTTGATTTCTCCGCGCACTTTATAGTTCATTTTTATTCACGAATAAGCAGAAAAGCTGTTCAAGGTACAGTAAATCGCTCACTTTTCGACTTCTACCTATAGGATAGGCCCTTTATCTACATGGTACGTACCTACTACATTGATGGCGCTCTCCTGAAACTACCTTTTCATCATAAACTCCTCACTTGAAAATATCCTGCTTTTTAGAAGGTGGTTAAATACATGTATGTAGGTCCTTCCAATACAATACTCGCAAGGTCTACGGTTCTACAGAACTACTTGGATTTACTTACATAAAATTCACAGAAAACACTGCATAACGTTAAAAAAACCTTTATTTGGTTAAAATGTACATTAGCTATACAGCCCTTAGCGGATCAAGGATCAATAGTTATTCAACCTTGTCTTATTTAGGTATACTAACTAACCTTGTATTATTTATGTACCTATTCTGTGCCATAACACAAAACCTTAAATAACGATAAATATAATTTAAAACAAACAATAGAAAGACGCAGACTGGAAAACTTGACCAAAGATCAAGTTGTTAGAGGTTTATTTATTTGCTGTTTTCCACCGCTGACCATGGCTGACGCCTATTCTTCGCGTTTAACCGATTTTTTCGTGGTGTTAGTTGTTTGGCCAAAGCTGGTACGATCTGAAAAATAAAATTAATTGGAGGAATTCATGAATACGAGTATAACCGGTCATTGCACATCACAACGGATCGTTAAAAGTGGAAGTTAGAGAGTATTTCGTTCTCTCTCTCTCTGCTCATGGGTCTTATAGGCGGGCGCAGTGCTGTGCATTTTTGCTATCGATATTGCAACATGTTCACCGCTGCACCTTACTATGATCTAAGTCCAGTGTGCAACAAGTTCCTGTACCTACTATGGTACCTACCTATACAAGTACTGTAGAATGTAGTACACAATTGATACCGAACAGGTTGGAGAGGTCTCTGTCCAGAAGTGGCTGTCCACGGGCCCAGATAGTGCTGGCTGATAGATACTTCTAAAAACCTCTTCCAATGACAAATATCTAAAAGTTACTGTTAAACTAAAACGAGTATATCTACATACATATATTAAATGCACTTACTATGGATATTATTATGGGCTTAGTAACTTATTTTAGGCTCATCATTATAATTCATATAACTTGGGTACGTTGATGTTAAAACACGTGTAAAGGTTCAGCCATTGATAAGTTTAGGTAAGTATACCTAGTCGTATTATTGTCTGGTAAAATCACAGACTTATTATAATTTAGGGAACCTGTAATATTCATTTCACCTCACAACCTCGGAAAGGATCGTTTTGCACGCTAATTTCTGCGTGCAAAATCGCATTTTGCGCCCTAGCGTGGAAAGAGATTTTAAAATTCGAATCTGTCTTCTCGATACTTTTATAAAGAGCAAGTCCTTTGAAAATGCGCTAACCGGAACCTCATTTCTTTTTTTTTGTTCATGGCATCGAACCACGAAGTATTGTTGCACATTGCCAATGTAGTATTCTATTGTTTATTATCATTAGCATCAAGCAGATTTTTTCATGAATTATATTCAATTTAGAGATTGTTTGCTTATTTTGATTATTTACGGTACAATAAGCGGTATTTAACCCTTAATCAAATACTGGGAAATAATTTCCCACTTAGCCAGGACGAATATTTTCCATCATTTTTTTTTAATGACAACACCTAGAAGTGCCAACCATAGAGAAAACTAATTTTGGATATATTTGTTAACTGATAAATGGCAACATTTGTCCAAAAGTTGAAATCCTGTCATTATACGACAAGTCAAATTCAAAAGTAGTGATTTTTTTCTAAAACATCGCATTCTCGTCAGTTTTTTTGAAACTTTGTTAAAAAAAAATCAGGTAAGTGAGTACATGTAATATTATAGTAAAATAGACATATTTTCTGAACTTTTCGCTGGAATACAACCTAGAAAACAATAAGTTTCGTTGAAAATATTTCATGTTAAATTAGTGGGAAATAGTTTCCCATTGTTTGTTCCGGATTTCAAAAATCTGATAACTACGTAAAAATAAAAGTGTGTCCATTCATTGAACAAAACATGATGTGCCTGTGCCTTTGTTTTGTTTTCCTTTTTATGATTTGTATTATTTTATTTTTAGCAACTTAAAAAAATGAATGTCAACTAGTTTATATACTAGCCAAGTACTTTATATACTAACCAAAAAAAATCTTGAAGCCGCTATTGACAACTTAGCTGATATATCTGATTTGCCCGGATCTGATACTGATGATGACCCTCGCTATGCCAATAGTGTTGATTCTATTCCAATTAGCTACTTGAATCAACCTGACGATAACATTATAGAACAGCGTCTTGAAGAAATGTTTGGCACTGAAGATGATTACGAGACTGTGGAAACTGAACCCATTGTACAGACAACAGAATCATTAATCATCAATCACACTGCACATTATTTTAGAATTGCATGATTTTTTTTTCATATAAAATAAAATGAAAAGCAAAGCAGGGTGAAGAACTAGTATATTAGCAGTAGTAAAATTCTTGAAAATATCATCATAACCTATGCTGAATAATGGGAAAATATTTCCCACTTGATGATATTTTGCTATGCACTTTTTCATATTATTTTCATGAGATTTGAAATCTACTCACAAAACTCACCCTAGAACCGGTCTCAGTTTTTATTTATCTCTTAAAAAGTGTTCCATTTGATTAAGGGTTAATGTCGAATTGAGTTTTCTACCAGAAAAATGCACCTAGCGTTTTCCTAGCTGTTGCCTCCTCGCCGCTTAGAGCGGTGTTGGTCTAGTGGTAGATACCCCGACTTTCATTCCGAGAGTCGTGGGTTCGAATCCAGGCCGACCGCGCACCGATGTCTTTTTCCTTAATAAAAAGGTATGTGCGCTAATAACATCGCTCTTACGGTGAAGGAAAACATCGTGAGGAAACCAACATGTCTTCGGACTCACCACGGTCCGACGACATGGGATATTCAGTGTTTTCTATGTATCATATGTATGTATTTACAAAAAAAAAGTATAATATGTAGTATATCCGTTGTCTAGTACCCATAGTACAAGCCTAGTGCTTAGTTTGGGGCTAGATTGCGCTGTGTGTAACGTCGTGCAATATTTATTATTATTTTAGTGAGGTGAAAAATTGTGTGTTTCACTCGGCAGCAAAGTTTTTTGCATCTCGTACCTTTGAAACCTTTGCGACGCTCAGCATTCTATATTTGAACCACTCGCTTGCGCTCGTGGTTCAATCCTAGAATGCTTCGCTAGCTCAGGTTTCAATACAAGTACTCGCTGCAAAAACCAACTTTGCAGCCTTGCATAACAATTAACTATTTTAGATGAAGAGGTGCTGGTTAACCTTTTATGCAAAAATGTGGTGGGTGTATTTCCTGCTGTCATGAGTTAGTAAGCGGCCACAGGTTTACACATTAAAACTCCACACACCATTTATGATGTCGGAACTACTTGTACCGCGGTACCGGACTGCGATGATCCTTCACTCACCATCGTTCATTGAGCAGTATTTGAGTGTGTGGGCTTTATCTCCAGTAGCTCCGCACAGCGGGCACCGGTAGCCGCGCAGCACCGGACAGCGTACGCGGCTGCGGGCATCACGGAGCACGTGGGATGAGTACCACGACAGAGGCTCGCCATTGTTCTTGCAAAAAGCACACTCCTGCACATTGAAAAAACATAAATTAGAATTTAAAGTGCATTGTCTGTAAGACAGTCATTTACCAGCTTACCTACCATTTGTTTCTGATTGAGTAGACGTTGAACCCTTAGTAATTCAGCATATCTCAGAAGCATGTTTAGCTTTTGTGGATCTAATGAAAACAAAGCCGCTTTTTGCACTCTCATAATTTCGTCAAACTTTGAGGATTCGGAAGAATCTGGGGACAATGATAAAATTATTTTTGTACACATAATATTTCTGTTGATTAAAAAATAGTCGTTAGAATTAAATCCCGTCGGTACTAGTGGTAGTAGAAGTAGGTAGGTAGTACAGTATGAGAAAGTATGCCTAGGTACCAACTTGGTAAGGTTTATATAGACACCTACCCAACAATGAGTTGTCATTGTTGGGTAGGTGTCTATATAAACCCGACGTGTTTGTTTATGTCAAGTAAAAGATACCTAAATTGTGGTAACATTCATATTTAGGTACTCAAACAAAAACGAAAATTTAAAATCCCCCATATCTTTTGAAAATCGAGCATTTTTTATTAATATACTATTTCCTATAATGTGTCCGAAACGTAACGAAAATAAAGGAGTAAATTTATGTAACAATGATTTGGTAACAACATTATTAGTCAAATAAAATGACGAATGGGGTTTGGCCCATGTTCTTTATTTTTCTTTTTATTTATTTTTCTCTTCTTTTATAAGTACCTAACCTACTAACCTGCTTCAGAAGGTTGTACTTCTTCCTCCTGAATGACTTCGGTTTCTTCAATGATAAGCGGTTGTTTAGGATCAACTCTTAGTTGAGCTTCGATTACAGCCGGATCTTGTTTCACAGCTTGAAGTGCATCTGAAAATAATGACAACTAATATAGGTTTTTCTTTTTGTGTAATAAATTTCTTAGTAATAAATAAAAAAAATGATTTGGTCTGATTTTATCTTTACTTTCGCGATGCTGAATAAGAAATTTAATTTATTTCCGGTTTTTGATCACGTTGCTCATTAAAAAATATAACAACTCGATTGACACCGAAAAATAATTAACTTATCTAAGGCATAAATTAATAAAATTATGAACGTAAAATTGTGTACCAGAGCTTTTACAAATTGTAAAGTCTGTTGTTAACTTAAATACTATTATTTATATTACAGGGTGTTGGAGTTCATGCGACTGCCACTGCTTAAATAATATTTAGTTCTACACGTCCAGGCGAACAACGGTGTTGGTCTAGTGGTAGATAACTCGGCTTTCATTCCGAGAGTTGTGGGTTCGAATCCAGGCCGACCGCGCACCAATGTCTTTTTCTTTAAGAAAAAGTTATGTGCGCTAATAACATCGCTCTTACGGTGAAGGAAAACATCGTGAGGAAACCGACATGTCCTAGGACTCACCACGGTCCGAAGACATGGGATATTCAGTGTTTTCTATGTATCATATGTATGTATTTACAAAAAAAAAGTATAATATGTAGTATATCCGTTGTCTAGTACCCATAGTACAAGCCTAGTGCTTAGTTTGGGGCTAGATTGCGCTGTGTGGAACGTCGTGCAATATTTATTTATTTTACTTTTTAATTCGATCTATTTTTTTTTTCAAAAATGAAAAACAGTTACCTACATTTGAAAATAAAGGCCTTTTAGATTGTACTGGTATAAACTAAATGAAGCGAAAATTTAAGATCAATGATCTCTGAATGAATCAATCACTCTCTGAAACAGCTGATTTTCAAAATTTTCGAAAGCTTTTTGAATTTTTAAAACTCGTAGTACAAAAAGTTTTTAGCTTAGACGTGTAGAACAACATATACATGTAAAATATAGGTATAATATGTATAAGCAGCTGCTTCATAAATCCCAACATTCTGTATAAATCAGAATACATTTTAACAGTGAGTAGACGTATCTATACCTTCTTAATGGGTACCTGTAGAAATCTTTGTAAGAAACCTACCTGGGATACCTGGATGGGAGGTAACTTAATAGCTAAGTTAGCTCACTTCCTTTTTCCTTGTCAACAGACAAGGTTAGAGTGCTAAGTTTGACTATAGCTACGTCATTTAAATACTATAAATCAATACGTCTATCGGTTCCTACTAAGTAACTTATTCCATCGGCTAACCTATTCACACGAATAAAACATGAGGCCGATTGTAGGTGAAAAGTATTGGTAGGTAGGTTATATTGGTACTCTTGGTACCAACTTGATATCTAAAAATGAAGTTAGTCCAGAATTAACATATTATATTCTATGTCTACGTGGTCAAGGCTTACTTCAATAGTTAGAAGCTTAATTATCATTGTTTTGTGGAAGCGCCCAGGCGTGCAAACTACTAGGAGTACTAGGTAAACTGTGTTCGTGTCATAAACATAAACCTTAAACTTATAATAACGCGTCGTTGCAAAACCCAGCTGATAGCTAATAAAATCCTTGTTTTGTCACTTTGTTTTTTCCTTCTATCAAAAACTGAGAAAAGTAGATAGATACATCTCGTAGAAAATTAGAAATCATCTTACCTACTGGCCAGCTTCCTTCACCACAAGAGATTATTGGCATCCTTATGTTCATCGTGTCAATGAATCACTGATTACAGTGATTTTCTTCGGAAGAATAGACAAATTAAAAACACGTTATAATTAGAAACACAATGGTCGATCCTTAACTAGTTAGAAGGCACAAGTCACAATAAAGAGCTAGTAAAACAAAATGGATATAGATTGGTGAACATTTGTACAACTACTTTACAACTACCCCCTTATATTTATTGAAAAAACATAAAACATGACTGAGACGGTTTGCGTTTTAAATAAAGAAATAAAGTGGGTTTATTTATACCTACTTTTTGAACAGAGAAAATCTAAGTCATTGGTCTAGGCAAAAACCACTTCGGTCTTGCCCGAACTAACAGCCAGCAGCGTCCACGACCCCGCGGCAGCACAGCACCTGATTATCTATCTCGTTGATAGATAACTGAGTTTGATGTAGGTAAATTGTTGCTTTGACGTGAATATATCGCCAGTGAATAACTCAAAGCAGCAATATATTGCATTTTACCTAAAAAACTGAATTACCAACGAGTTAGATAATATGGGAGCAGGGCGAATTGGTACTGGCATAGCAGGGGCTGACTGGACCCAATAAGAACCGAGCATTAGACAGGGAACAGCGGAAAGATGGTTAAGAGGCTTTTGCCCTGACCTGTCTGAAGTGCAACGAAATAGGTGAAAAAGAAAGAAATAAATTTAGGGCATTGGAGTCCAGAACTCTGTTTTATATTCTAAAGAAAAGTTCTTATTAATTATCCGACATCCGAAAACCGAAGGAGGTTCTCAATTAGTCGCTAAATATTTTTATTTGTACCTTAAGTCGAGATGAAATAAACATACCTAGACGATATAAAAATATTAAGTCATTGCATCTTTTTTACGAGCGGAAAAGTAAATGGGAAAGTAAATAGAAAGTAATATGACGAAAAAGAATTTTACACATTTACGGCTCTACAAAGTACTATCAAGTACATAAGTAGGTATAGAAGTTAGTTACGTTACGTCCGTGGTGCTTTACGTTTTCTTACGCATGAGTTACATACACGTGCGTTGTTAAGATAACGAACGTATATCAAACGAAGGTATTCTCACCTGACTGCGAATGTGCGATCATTTTAGGCAAAGGTATACCTAGTTTCAGAATATTTAAGGCATGTGGGCTAGACCACTCGGTAGGGGTTGTTCCATAAATCCCCATTAATTTAAAAATTTAACAAGTTAATGGGGATTTATAGAACCACCCCTACCGAGTGGTCTAGCCCACATGCCTTAAATATTCTTATAAGAGAATTCATGGGCAGAAAGTTCAGAAATCCCATCAGCTTAAAAAAAGTTTGCGCCAGAGATTTGTAGACAGAAACTACACAAACCGCTATCGATTTACAGTGTGAGTTCATAATAGGGATTAGTGGATGGAATGATAGGAACTAATATGTTTACCTAAGCTTTTCGTTAACAAATTTTGATAGAACAATTAATTGTTGACGGAGCATTTGGAACCACCTTCTTGTCACAAAACTCCTCAATGCTTAACGATAGATAAGGGTTGTAATTTCATGAAAATGGTATAGATAGGTAAAAGGGTAGACTTTTGTCCGATCAAGTGAATTTTTAGTGACATGACAGCACAAAATGCAATAAAAGCGATCATTTTTATTTATAAACCGTCTTTTAAAACAATGAAAACTAAAGCCTATAACTTGTGACATGCATAATCCTACGTAAAACTTCACAACAGACTTAAAAGGTTTTGTTCTGATTGCAAATGCTGGAATTCCGTCTAGCCTTGATTAGGCCAAGGCAAGAACTGGTGGAGGACCATCAATTAGGATCTCGCTGCCGGCATGGTCTCCGTCATACTCGGTAGCGTCCAGAATTGGCAAGCCATGCGCTGTAATATCTTCTAAAGTGGACAAAACGAGGGAGATGCTACACACATAGGGTTGCCAGATGTCCGGCTTTAGCCGGACATGTCCGGCTTTTTACAGTCATGTCCGGCCAAATATATACAAGTCCGGCCTCTCCGGCTTTTGTTAGGCTTTTGATCAACCCTGCCAGTCAAGCGGACACGCATAAAGTTTTGTATGTGTTTGTACTCGTGTCGATCGATTAACGCTTGTTGGTTAAAGGTAGATTTTGAGTAGTAGGTACTCATTGTATGTAGGTAGGTAATTCATAAAATTAGGTACTTACATAGGTACCTACCTACCTACCGATGTTTCTTATATGCAAATGGGCCGCAACGTGGCATGCGTTGTGCGCGGCCCATTTGCCACAGATAGGAGAAGAAAAAAACAATGTGTCAGGCTTTTAGGGCAAAATGTCCGGCTAAATATTTATCTGCGTCAGGCTTTTTAATTTTTGAACCTGGAAACCCTATACACACAGCGCCCTAAGCGACCTATCGATGGCGTAGCGAGTACCTAAGTAACGGCAATTATGAGAGCCCGAGATGACAGCCCGGCAGGCGGTGTTTCCACGCCGCCTTTCGAGAGGATTATTCCCATCATACTCAACATACCATCATAGGTTTTTAGGGAGGAGAGGCCAGTTGCGGCCAACCTTTTAGGGGTTAATGGCAGTTCCGTAGGAGTTAAACACATGCGGATTGAAGGACACCGTAGTACACTGCAGGGCTTTAGTGGGTATAGGTACCTACCTCTGCTCTCACCATTTCAGGCCAGGGAGGACTGCTACCCAGTGATTTGGGGCCTAATTAACTATCAGGCTAGGCCTAACAGCCTAGCCTGATAGTCTTTATTAGATTTCCCGTCCTAAAAAAAAGGGTTTGTTGCTTTATTTATATTTTTTTTATTATTAAAGTCGGTATTTTACTTCTTTTTATTATTTATACTGAAGTTTAAAGTTTAGCTTCAACTCCTGTTTCCTGCAACTCAAAAGAACCTGCATAGTCTGGTGCGGACTGTAGTTGTAATTACTTATACATACATTCATTATACATATACCTAGCAATTTAAAACACAAAGAAGGAAATTAACTTTTGTTGGCGATTGTAGTAACATAATTCAGCAACTTTTTATCTATTTACAATGCATTGTATTGCCAGTTTAAAATTGACTTGAAGGTTAAGGACAGATAAATAAATATTTTGTATGTGTAGAGGTAGGTAGGTATTACTTCATAGGTAATTCCACGTAATTCTGTGGTGAAATATTTTTTTTACAACTTTTTACGTCAGTGGGGCAACTCAACATGCACCTACTACCAAAGTAACCACTTCACCAGTGACATAATGCAAACTCCCTTGATAAATATGAATAAGTAGATGTAAGTATCCACATTTTTAGGGTTCCGTAGCCAAATGACAAAAAACGGAACCCTTATAGATTCGTCATGTCTGTCCGTCCGTCCGTATGTCACAGCCACTTTTTTCCGAAACTATAAGAGCTATACTGTAGAAACTTAGTAAGTAGATGAATTCGGTGAACCGCATTAAGATTTCACACAAAAAATGAACAAAAAAAATTAAAAAAAAATTGGGGTTCCCCATACATAGAACTTACATATTTTTTTTCATTAAACCTATACATGTTGGATATCTATGGATAGGTCTTCAAAAATGATATTGAGGTTTTTAATATCATTTTTTTCTAAACTAAATAGTTTGCGCGAGAGACCCTTCCAAAGTGGTTAAATGTGTGTCCCTCCCCCTGTAACTTCTAAACTAAGTGAATGATAAAACTAAAAAAATATATGATGTACATTACCATGTAAACTTCCACCGAAAATTAGTTTGAACGAGATCTAGTCAGTAGTTTTTTTTAATACGTCAGAAATCGTAAGCCGCAATTTACCTTTCAAAATAAAACCTGTTGTATAGATAATGGTACGGAACCCTTCGTGCGCGAGTCCGACTCGCACTTGTTTTTGGAATAATATACCTTTATTGAGCGCTTGACCACTGTATTTTTTATTAGTGTTACTAGCTGTGCTCGTGACTACGTCCGCGTTGTTGGGAACACCTACCTACCGCTACCTATTTGGGGTCGGCCTTCCTGATACTTAGATCGCCACTGAGCCGTCTTCGGTCGTTGATGGATGACTTTATGAGTGGGTAGGTAGACAATAAAGTATACCTAAACTATTATATAGCTGTAGCAAGAAGCTTATACTTAATTAATATTTTTAGCATTTTTCAACGCCCGACGTTTTGAGGACTTGATAGTAGGAGGAGGTACTTATAATACTTCCTGATCACGGGTAAAACCACAGAATACATAAATAGTACAAGTAATATTATTTGCTTACATAGGTACGACAACATACGTCGCCGTTTCATTGACGTCATTGATAAGAGTGATTGTAGCATAAATTGAAACTACCGTGCGTGGTTGATCGAATATGATGCAGTCGATAATATAACATGTAACAACTTACATCACACGAGGCTGTGACACGAGTCTTTTGTTTTTGTTTACATCGTCTTTTGTTTCTACTTCGATCTTCTTTTGTTTCTAAGTACTTAATTATTCTATTGTTTCTGTTTCGATCTTCTTTCGTTTCAATTTCTATCTCCTTTTGTTTCTATTTCGATCGTCTTTTGTTTCTGTTTCGATCGGAATATAATTATAATTAAATATTTTTCATTAACTTCTAACAAGAAAGGACTCCCCAATTTTTTTTGAGTTCTGTACCCGGACCGGGGACCCTTATAAGATCACTCGCTTGTCCGTCTGTCTGTGTGTCACCACTGAATTACTCAGGAACGAGTGAACCTAGCAAGTTGAAAATTGACAAATCTTGGCCAACCGGAAGTACCCTATTGGATTTTTATACTTTGGTACCTTATTCTATATTTATTTATACTTATTCCTTTTTAGGGTTCCGTACCCAAAGGGTAAAAACGGGACCCTATTACTGAGACTTCGCTGTCTGTCCGTCTGTCTGTCTGTCCGTCTGTCACCAGGCTGTATCTCATGAACCGTAATAGCGGTTTTTTTTTTTTTGAGAGATGGGGTCATTTGGTGGGAGTAAGAATCGAAGCATAATATTTCACATTTTTCCTTAGCATTTTCCTAACAAATTTTAAAATTGGTTGTTGTTAACCATTTTATTGTTCCGTACCCCATTGTGTTATTAGTACGAAACCCCCCGTGCGCGAGTCTCGCACTTGGCCTAGGGTTACCAGGCCCCTGTTTCATAAAGCCGACAATTCGACTTTTATGTCAAGAACTGACTTATTTGTCAAATTGTCACGCTGAGGCTGTTTCATAAACGTGACAATTTTATTTAAAAGCGACAGGTGAAACCTTGACATATTTTTAATCGAACCGTCGTGACATATACAAGGTGGATACGATAATACAACATTTTTTTTAACTGGACATACCTACACACGTCTACAGTCCACCTACCAAATTTCAACAGAATCAGTTGAGTAGTTCAGACACAGGACACTATTTTCCATTTTTTAAATTTGCTACACGATGTATCTAAAAACAAAACTGTCACCAGCGCCAGGCGGCCGCGGCACCGAGTAATAATCTTACAGAGAAACAGCTTGATACAAGCCCGCGGCGTAGGTACTTCACTACATGCGCAGTTATGTGTGCGTGACCTCTCTCACCGACAGTGTGCCGACGGGTTCACGTACGTGAGCCGAGTAGGCTCTTCGGGCGGTCTCGGCAAACCCGAGCGAAAAGAGGTGAGTGACTTTTCACAGCTTTGCGCACACATAGCTGTTCATGTAGTGGAGTACCTACCACCGCGGGCTTGTATGAAGCTGTTGCTCTGTAGGATTAATACTCGGTGGCCGCGGCACGTACTTACACTGTGCACATGGGTACATGGTGTTCGTATTGGTTTTAATTGTTTAGGATATTTAGTTTGTTTGAAAATTTTACTTTTTTAATTTCAGTTCTCTGATTAATTATACAATTCCAAACTATTCAAACATATTTTAACAACCCAGGGTTTTGTTTAATGTTGTATCGTCCTATCCACCTTGTATGTCAAGAAAACGGCGACAATTGTCAACTTTTAAGATATTTGCAAATAGTCCTATTCTACTTCCTATTCCTACTTCCTACTTATATTGTATGTATGTATGTCTGTATGTGACTTTGTTACTCCTTCACGCAAAAACTACTGAACCGATGGCGATGAAACTTGGAATATAGATAGGAGACCTAGAATAACACATAGGTTACTATTATCTCGAAATTCTCGCGAGATCAAGACTTACGCGGGTAAAACCGCAGCTAGTATTGTTGTTTATAAAAGTATTTCACAAAAAAAATAAAAACCGACTTTAAAAAAGGAAAATTATTAATTGCACCTACATACTTAATTAAGTTGTGCAGTTTTGTGTTTTATAGTTTGGCTGTCCGACTTATTATGTACTAGCTGCGTCCCGCAGTTTCACCCGCGTAAGTCCCGATCCCGTGGGAATATCGGGATCAAAAGTAGCCTGTTTTACTCAGGGCGAATGTAGCTTTCTACTCTTTTAAATAATTCAATTCAATCAAAAATTGAGCCGTGGTTTTACATACCCGAAATTTTTCTTTAAAGCAGAAATCAGTAATTGTGAAGGAGAAATTAATTCTACACTTAAATGTACGTCTTTGGCTCCTTGTTTGAATTTGTTCCAAATATTCATCGTCGCTACTTTCTTCGCTGCTCGATGTAAGAACCATTTTTGTAATGAAAATATGAAAAAATAAAAACCTCAATACGGAACAAAACAGTTTAACGTCTTCAAAATTCAAAATACGATTTTCGAGACAGAAGGGTAAGCGCCTGTCGCAAATGTCGGACAATTTTACAAATATGTCAATATGTCACGACAATTTTGTGTTTCATAAAACAAAATTGTCAAGTTTTTCCCGACAAATTGTCACCTGTCACCTGTCACGCAAAAAGTTTTATGAAACAGAAAAATGTCAAATTGTCGCGACAATTTGACTTATTTGTAAATTTTCCACCATGACAATTTTGTCGCCTGTCGGCTTTATGAAACAGAAAAATTGTCAAATTGTCGGTTCTCGACATATGTCGCGCCTGTCGGATTGTCAGCTTTATGAAACAGGGGCCAGATCTCCGGATTTGTCCTGAGATCTCAGGATTTTTGGACATTTCTCAGGATTGCGGCCGGATTTCGCAAATCTCTTAAAATCTCAGGATTTTTTGAGTATTCAAATTGTAAATAAGTACCTATGGGAAAAAAATCAAAGTTTAAAAAATCTCAGGATTTTTTGGTGGAAATCAGGACTTTTCTCAGGACTTTTGTTTTTTTCATCTGGTAACCCTAACTTGGCCGGGTTTTTTAATTTGGTACCTACTTGTGGGTTATTATTTTAACATATAATTATACATACGTAGCTACCTGGTTTTAGAAGACTCTGTTACTGAACTTCGAAGTACGAAATTCCGCAGTTTGCGAGACCAAATGTGTAACAGTGCGATGTACGTTAGTTCGAAAGTACAATGTCGCGCTGTTTATGAGATCTAAAGTATGCAAGTGCGATGTACGTCAGTTCGAAAGTGCACTGTAGCGAAGTACGAAATTGCGATGTATAATATGAGATTTAAATATAGGTATGTAGCATGTATGACCATTCAACAAAACAGGGGAGCTGTTTATATAGTTATCAAAGTCTTATAACAGGATAGATTTTAATAGGTAATCTTGAAAATGCATGTTTAATCAAAATCGCTCTTACAAAAAGGGTGAAATAAAAAAATTAAATTAAAAATTAAAAAAAACCCCCGACTTAAAAAATCTTCCAAGTTAAAACATAACTAAACTTTAAAAAGGCAAAAATAATAAACCGAAAACAAATTTCATGTCTTACTGTAACTGTACTGTAACTGTAACTGTACATCGGGGGACGCGGAAACGTTAGATACTATAAGCACGGGTCGGTTACCATCAACTTCTGTGAAACATTCCCGCGTCCCCCGACGCGGGAACGTAAGGAAGGTACCACATACCTACTCAGAGACATGAAAGTTTTCGGTTTATTATTTTTGCCTTTTTAAAGTTTAGTTATGTTTTATAATTTGAAATGACCCAGTACTGAAAAACGGCAACTTCATAGGTAAAGACATATTATTATACTTAGTAACTTACCTCAGTCGAATTAGTATACTGAAGGTATTAAGCAGTTTCGGGGACTTTGCAGTTCCCGTAGTTACAATATACAGGCCATTGACAGTTTTCCTGTTGCCGTGGAAAACTGAAAGTCCCTGAAACGTCAGGTTTTCAAAACAAAATCGCGAAACTTAAATTGTAAGAACCTCTTATCAGGAATGTACCTACATATAAACCTGAAAATCTATAAGTATTCAATTCAGGGGGTAGGTATATTAGTAAGAAATTATTATGTTTGTAAGTTTTTGTATAATACTAGCTGCGCCCCGCGCCGCGGTTTCACCAGCCTAAGTCCCGATCCCGTGGGATATCGGGATTAAAAGTAACCCACGTACTTGTTTACTTTCTAACTTTCATACCTATTTACACATAATCTGTCACATTACTAATGCTATAATAAGCATTAGTATAGGTACGAAGTCCTAGGGGACTATGGTGGGTAAGTATAACCAACTAGACAGACGTAACAAAGTCGAATTGAAAGTCAGGAAGGACTCGATCGAGGCCGCCCGCCCGCAGTGGGGGGGCACCCCACAGTGTTTACACCACCCGGGTGGTGACAACGGGCGGGCAGACAGCCCGGGTGGGCGGTTTCCCTGACGACCAGCCCGGCCAAGGACGCGGTGCCCCGTGCCCTGGATAGGATCATTGCGAGCTCCCTGCCAGTTCTCTCGCTTTCCTAATAAATAACTACCTGCCTATTACCTAACTCATTGAAATGATAATAATAATATGTAAATGAGTCATAGCATAGACTATCTTTATAAATTAGTTGATTGTTTTAATATTTTTTTAGTGATTGATTAATTTTTACAAAAAATGAGGCCTTATCGCTTAACGCGATCTTCTAAATTATGTAGGTGACAGTTAAGTAGTTTGTTTTGGTTAGTTAAGTTTTAGTTTTTAAATATTGTTCTGTTCTGGGAGTGTCCATAACCTACCTATTTACTACAGCGCTCTGCAGTTTCACCCGCATACGTCCCGATCTTGGAAATAAACGGGATCAAATAAACTTCATTGCAATCAGTTCAGTAGTTTTTTGCGTGAAGGAGTATCAAACATACTAGTTTACTTACTTATACACACAAATTTCCACCTTTATAATTACCATTATTAAGTACCTTTATAATATTAGGATGTACAATATAAAGTGTTAAGCTTAAAATACACGATGGTCGATGACACTCACACTTTACCTAAAACAGACCACACCTATACACCACACATGCGCGTATTTGTTTTATATGTGTCCTGTAGGTGTGGGCTATTTTAAATAAGTAGGTATAGTGCGTTTCATCTTTAAATTCATATGCCGTTATGTTGGTAGCAAACCAAATAACTGTTGCATTTAATACCTGGAATGTGATACCTTGAATTCAGGGCGATTTTTATATGATAGATGAATGAATGTCACTGAATTGAAGGTATAAGGTATAGCACACTCAAAGTATTAAGGCAACACTTATTTGTTTTGCTACCAACATAACGGCATATGAATTTAAGGATAAAACCCACTATAGTGGCAGTGTAAGTGTCATCGTGTAGTTTAAATTTTATACACGTATTTGTCTAGTCACCGTGACTCAAGCTCCGTATAGCTTATCATGGGGCTAGATGGCGTTGTGTGATGTTCACAGAATTCATTTATAGTACAAGCTGCGTCCTGCAGTTGTACCCGCGACCCGCATAAGTCTCGATCTCGTAGGAATATCGGGATACAAAGTACATCCCGATATTTTCATGGTAGCCAAGATGTTAATCCAGATCACAATATCGAGAGATGACTGAGTCAAATAAAGAAACTCATATTCTGTAATGAAAATGAATGGTCAATGATAAAGGTATTATTTTGTTGTCTTGTTTTTCGAGTTCTACAATAGATTGGTAAATCGTAACCCTCTTTTGTGCCATAGTTGGATATAAATAGATAGTTTGAAATTTATCTGGGTAACTAAGTTATACCTACCTACACAAAGATAATTTTCAATAAAGCGTAGATAGGTAACTAGATTATAAATCGTCTGGCTGAACTCTGGCTACCTACCCCGCATAAGGGGAGGTCATAAAACAACCCCTCTGCAGTTGCTAAGCAACCGAACAAAGCTTGCACAGCTTGCACCCTCATTGCAACCACCTATCTACCTACTTAGGTCATATTCTGTATATAACTGAAAAGTAACAACATTGCCTCGCAACATTACTTACTGGTTTATTCTTGAAAACGGTACAGCTTCGGAATTTTTGTATTCTGTGCACAGAATACAAAACTGCATACATAAATAGTATACTTAGGTACCTACCTATCTTGCAAAATCAATTGCTGAACCGTTTTCGAGAGAAAATAAACAATGCTGAAGCATTGTTGAGATATCTACTATATAAAAATAAGTCGGGTTTTCCTTCCTGACGCTATAACTCCAGAACGCACGAACCGATTTCCACGGATTTTCATTCGTTGGAAAGGTCTCGGGCTCCGTGAGGTTTATAGCAAAGAAAATTCAGGAAAAATTTAATTATCTATAATTTATAAGGCAAAACAACGTTTGCCGGGTCAGCTAGTTTGTTATACAATACGTGCTCGATATCGAAAACCTTACAGAAGAAATATGCGTCTCGTCGCTGTTGTGCGTCTGCAGGAGTGGATGGTAGTGAAGAACAAGTAATTGTATTTACAACCTAAATGTCTCAAAACTGCAAATATAATTATGTATTAAACTTTTCACGAGCAAATTGAACAGATTGGAAGCATAATTGAAATAGGTAGGTAACTACTTTTTTAGATTTTCTACCTACACCGTACAAAGAACCAACATAGAAGTAAAGCCTTAGGTAGGTATCTCTACATAATTTACTTTAAACCATTCTGTGCTCAGGTACATCACATAATTATATACCTAGGTACCTAGTGGATATGTAGGTAGGTAGGTACATACGCAGGTACGTGTGCAACGACACAAATAATTTCATAGAGTTATAGGTAGGTTAATAAATATATACCTAATACCTACTCACACAACAATAAAATACAATGTTGCAAATTGAAATGCTAGATGATTCCATACTTTGGCTAATAAACTTTGCTACTAATAGCATACAACTTTCCATGATGTCATGATGCTGCAGTCTTAACTACAACGTACCTACCTACCTAGGTAGGTAGGTGCTAAAACTTGGCGGCTAAATTAGTTTTCTAACTGAATTAGCCACGCTCTCTCCTTAAAGTGCCTAAACTATATTTCAGAATCTTAGACCAAGGATGTACTTAACAAAAATCTCATACCTACATTTATTTGAAAGTGACAGCTCTTTATTTACTTTTTCCTTTGATATTGATAGTTCTTTGTTTACATATTTGATCTAAGATTCCTTAAATAGAATACAGTTCGCGAGGCGTAAGCTGAGCTTTGCATTTGTGTGAGTATACATAGATAGTGTAGGTGTGATAAGTTAACCGGCTTGATGCGCGGCGCATCCTTTGCTTGGTATAAACTGATTTTGGCAATCGGCTTTAGGCCCTTCGCTGGGTTAAGCGGACCTACGGCGCGGACGCCCGACGCGGGTGTCCGCGCCGTGCGCCCGCCTTATCCGTCGCGGGCGTCCGCGGCGGTCTCCCATCTCTCGCAGCGCCGCCAGTATAATTTCGATCGCGTTGGTGTACAGTCGATACCTATGGATTATTTATTGATATACTACTTAGCCAAAAGACGACGACGACGTGGACAAAGGCGGACCGAACGAGCGCGCCCCGTCGCCCGCGGGGCGGAGACCGCTGGCCGCGCCGCGTGCGACGGATCACCGTCGCTCGCAGCGTTGCTCCCACGTATCTTTTAAAACATACACGCGAAGCGGGTACCCGCCACGGGCGTCCGCGTAAGGCAGCGAAGGCCCTTAGGCGCGGCCCGCCCCTCGCCACAGATTACTAAAGAGTTACTACGATTTTTTGGTGATCACTCACACAAATGCAAAGCTCAGCTTAGGTCTCGCGGACTGTACCTATAGATCAAAAATATTCAATTGATCGCAAAGCAACAACAATTGCAGTAGGTCGCTACTCGGTAGTTATCTACCAATCATTCCATCGTCGCTCGTTCAAGTTAAAACAAGGCTATCGTATCAGGTCGACGGCCGAGCAAAGTCACCTTTGCCACAAATGTAACGATAAAACCCTGTCCCCCGCTCGTCCGCATTATATAAATATGACGTTGCACACTCATAAATTACCTTGTGTGACGGAAAATCTCAAAGCTATGTGTGCGTGCATGCAACTAACGTCACAGAATACATAATAGTAGGTTTGGCTAGCGTACGATTACGGAGTAGGATTAATTTAACTGTCTCTGTTCCTTTTTTAGGTTTCTAAATCCTATCCTACTAATACTTATCCTATCCTAGTAAGTTAACGAGCACCGTAAAAGGCACCAACTTTGCCAACACCAAAACATTGCCCAAAAAGCAGTTTCTAAGCAAATCTGTTAATTAAAACAAAACTAAACTTTAAAAAGGCAAAAATAATAACCCGAAAACAAATTTCATGTCTCTGAGTAGGTATGTGGCACCTTACGTTCCCGCGTCGGGGACGCGGTACTATAAGCACGGGTCGGTTACCATCAACTTCTGTGACACATTCCCGCGTCCCCCGACGCGGGAACGTAAGGTGCCACATACCTACTCAGAGACATGAAATTTGTTTTCGGGTTATTATTTTTGCCTTTTTAAAGTTTAGTTTTGTTTTAACTTTGAAGATTTTTTAAGTCGGGGGTTTTTTAAATTTTTAATTTAATTTTTTTATTTCATCCTTTTTGTAAAAGCGATTTTGATGAAACATGCTTATTGTTGTCACAAAAGTCACGTCCTTTTATTTGATACCCCACTCGGGTATATTTGAAAACATTCTGTTTTTATTTCCGAATTTGACCCTACATATACTTTGAACGGCTGAACCGATTTTGATGAAACTTGCATATTGGTGTCACAACAGTCATGCTCTTTTATTTGATACCCCACTCGGGCATATTTGAAAACATTCGGTTTTTATTTCCAAGCTTCAACCAACATATATTATGAACGGCTGAACCGATTTTGATCAAACATAGCTAAGAACACTCGCGCAAAAGACACCTATTAAACAAAAAAAACGACATTCAAATCGGTTTATCCGTTCGTGAGCTACGATGCCACAGACAGATACACAGACAGACAGACAGACAGACAGACAGACAGACAGACACGTCAAACTTATAACACCCCTCTTTTTCCGTCGGGGGTTAAAAATTGAAAAATATTGTAGCGTTATGGTTATATTTACTAATTGGAAGAAAAGAAGATTATGTATCTGACAACACGATGCATTGCCTTGGTTCCCAACTCCGTTCAGTCACCTGTCAGGTCTTGTCGAATGTGATGTGTTTTTTGCGGGCAAATTTTTCAGATATTTTAGAGTGAATTTTACGTCACGGCGAAAACGCTGGAAAGTTGATTTTACTGTATGTAATAAAATACCAATTTTAAAGCATTTTTGATTAGGTTTCAGTATTCTAAGCCTTAAAATACAACAGTAATGGCGGTGGGCAAAGATACCCTGAACTGTTCAGACCTATTCTTGTCAACTTTGCCCTTCATCAAAAAGCACATAGGGTTGCAAAAATTTCATTTTAACCGACACAAAAAAAATGAGAATCCCAACTTATCGATTTTTTATGTATCATTTAGACTGTTTTCTTGAAACAAACTAAACAATCACAAACATAAGTCACTGTGTAATTCGCAAAATATAGTGGATTCGTTATATTTTTTAAGAAAACAGTGTTTTTCTTAAAAATTATAAAAAATACATACTTAGTTACTTAGTTTGTCAAACTTTGGTAATACATTTTTATTTCTAATACTAAATTCTAATTGAAACAGCATTTCTGATATTCTGCAACATTCGAAATTTATAATAGACACGTGACAACCCTAGAGAGTTACAACAGCTTGTTAGGATTTGTATGGAAAAGAGTAATAATAGCTAGGTAATATTGCCCACTGATTTTACTGCAAAACTGCTTATGCTACAAACGAAAATTCAAAGACTAGGCCTAGATTATATATTTTTCTAGATATTATCTGAATTACGTATAAATAGGACTCGAATTAAGTCAAAAAATAGGCGTGGGCAATGTTGGTCACAACTGCGGATTATTTTGCCCGCGATCAAAATCAAGAAAAAAATAGGTTCAAAGTGTAATATATTTATTCAAATGGTTATGTAATGCACCATATGATCGTAATACACCTTACAAATAAATAAAAAATGTATGTTCCTATAGAAAAAAAAGGATTTTTTTTCGATTTTATAAAAAAAACGGGCAAAGTTGGTGCCTTTTACGGTATGTTTGTTACTCCTTCACACAAAAACTACTGAACCGATTGCGATGAAACTTGGTATGCAGTTTACAGGGTTACTTTGTTTCAATCAAAAACCGTGCTGGCGGATGGCAGGGGTTGTTTTCTACATCAAAACGAACAACTTTTGTTCTACGATTTTTGTAAATTCTATCTTTTTTTCGAACATTTAGTTACGAGGTTGTTTCACTAAAAACAGCTTTTTTATAAGTCAAGACTACCCCCTGAACGGTTTATGGTTGGAACAAAATTACCCTGTATGTATAGCTGGAAATCTGGGTTAACACACAGGTTACTTTTTATTCTGACATTCACAGGATCCGGAATTACGTGAATAAAACCGCGGGACCCAGCTAGTTATATTATAAAGCTCACAAGCTTGAAAAAGGCTCGTCCTGCTACGCGACGCGACCGCACTTTATCGATCAACAATCTACAAAGAGTTAGAGCTTCTACTAAAAAAGTATTATAGAATGTAGTAGGTAACACATGAAACATTTTAAAAGGAGAAATGCATCATCAAAAATCCTCCCGTGCTTAACAGGATTCGAACCCGTACCCCCGCTTGCCGGGCGAGTGCGCTAACCATGATAATGCATTTCTCCTTGTAAAATGTTTCTAGTAGAATGCCTTGGGCACCCTTGGTCAATAAAAATAAGAAATATTAAATGATAGTTGTAACAGGTAAGGTATACCAGAATCTGATGGCAAATAGGGTTAATGAGATGAAAATTTGCCTTTGTGCCGCAATCGGTTCAGTATTTTTTTTGTAAGTAGTATGATATGTTCAGAAGTAACATATCATACTACTTACATACAAAGTTTCGCCTTTAACCTACCTACCTAATATTAGTAAGATACGGTAGAATGAATGTAGTCTTCAGAATTATTATTGCACTTTATCATTTTGTAGGTGTGAGAAATGACACAGAACTGCAGGTTTATCTATGTTGCACGACTTTAGATAACAAAGCAATTGAACGTAATTCTGAACTTTAAAAAAGAATTTAAAACAGGTGCGGGCAGATAACACAAGCGAGACACTTCTGACACTACTTAATTTTAGTAGTACCCTTCTACTAGCTAGCTACTGTTGGTTAATTGCAGTTTCTCTAACTAAATCATAGTTTAAAATTAACAAAAGGCGAGAGGCACTTCAATAATACTTTGGCTCAAAAAACGCAATGTGAGAACTACTCAGTGCGCAGTCACGTTACGTAGCATAGCAACGGCAGGCACCGGCTTCAATTCAGAGGGCACCTTCAAAACAGAGGCATTGACCGTGGTCAGGGACGAACCATGACCGTCACGCGACGTACCAGCATTCCGCTAGTGGCCTAAATTGCATGACGTAATCATCTACTTTTTATTTTCGTAGATATCCGAGCGCAAGTTATTTTAAGAGGATAGTCTCCATTCTCTTTCTCCATACAAACGCAATTAAAATTTTCCTCCCTGGATAAAGACATTAGAGCAAATATGTTTATGCCATAAAACCTATATCTGTCATGACAATGCATCTACCGTTTTATTTTTTTTTATTTTCGAATTAAAATAATAAGTACTTAATTAAAAAAAAAATGCAAAAAAAAAAAAAGGTAGATGCATAGTCATGACAGATATAAGTTTTATGGCATAAACATATTTGCTCCAACGTCTTTATCCAGGGAGGAAAATTTAAACTACGTTTGTATGGAGAAAGAGAATGGAGACTATCCTCTTAACGAGGTAGGTAGGTACCGTTTGCAGATAAAGCGTAAGTACCAACTCATTTTGTTTTTGGTACGACCTTCCGCAAGGACGACTGTATAGAAACACATCACATTATATTTTCATGGTCATTTTATTACATCAATAATATCAATTTTCATACAACGTTGTCTTATTTAACACAAATCAAACATAAAACATATTTACTTACCTACCTATTTTGATATAAAAGTAATTTTTACACAGAACTTTAAAATTATAAATGATTATTTCAATCCTGATTTTAACATAATATTATTTTAACTTGGTTTTAATCAATACCATTAGGCACTAAGCACTAAGCAGGTAACAAATCTAACATTACGTTTTCCAGAAACTTGTCTCCTATCGGCGAAAGAGGCACACTTAAAGACGAATACAAAATCAATTTGTTGTTTCTATAAATAAACCAATGATATTTTTATTATAATACATAGGCAGTTCGTTACGTTATGCATTCACAAAAGGTTCTTCACTTCATAACAAAATAAGCAACGTCCCAATTAGAATGATTTTACGCGGACATTCATTGACGCTCTTTTAAATGTATAAAATATCATTTTATGTAGGTAATATTATATCATCATTTTTATGAACAGGTGCTTCGAGTGGTTATAGTACAGATTTTCACTCGTTGCACACACCTAGGTCCTATTTGTTTAGTAAACGTTGCAAATTTTAAATTGTAAAATCTACAATTTTCTGTTTAATAAATGCAATGTTTAATAAATAGCATCATTGCTATCGATAAGCTGTATCGATATTACAACATGCTCACCACTCTAACCTTACTATGATTTATGTTCACAACGAGTGAAATGTAACTGTACAATGTAACTTGTCTTTTGACACAAATTATAATCTAGATGATTTAATACATCCATCATTTTTATACATAACATAGAGCCTACTTCACAACCCTTAAATTTATAATTGATTTTACGATCATTCTTAACCATATTTCGATAGCTAGAAAACGCAGTCATGCATAATGTTAACAGTACACTTTGCTCGCTTATAATGTAACAGTTATGTGTGGTTGAATGAGTCGTTTAAACTATTAAGAACGAGGCGACTCTTACCATTTCCATACAAACTGAATACCAAAATAAATTATGAAAAATTTAGTTTTCTACCTTAATATCGATATTATTCGGATTAAGATTTTACTTTTAAAGGGTCCCCATCACAAGGTTTTCCAAAATATTCATTCACATTCAAATAAAACGGAGAAAAATTTTTCAATGAAAAAATGTTTCTCCGTTTTATTTCATTTCGAATGAATATTTTGGAAAACCTTGTGATGGGGACCCTTTAAAAGTAAAATCTTAATCCGAATAATATCTATATTAAGGTAGAAAACTAAATTTTTCATAATTTATTTTGGTATTAAGTTTGTTTTTGTAAATGGTACGTCCATTTCCATACAAACTTCCTTAATTAACTAACTCAATAATCTCACTCGCTGTGTCTGAGTCTACTGCTGTCGGTTCCAACCACGTAAGTCCCGATCTCGCGGGTTAAAAAAAACTTATCGGATGTGTACATCATATAATGACCAGATCCTCCAAATTTCAGCTCTCTACTATCAGCGGTTATGCGCTGATAGATCAGTCAGTATGTCAGTCAGTTAGCACATTTTTTTTATAGATGTAGATCTAGATACATATGGATGTGTAAATAATTATAAAACGCTGATTTTCTTCAATAAGTTATCTCAAAAAAACACAATTTAGAAAATATATATTTACAAGCGGTATTACATATATCTACATAATATAAATAAACCATATACTTACTGTTTACAGCTAAGCTTAGAAATCGTAAAGTACCCACAGGTTAGGTCTAGTCACACGACATCCATCATAGAATTGCGGCAATTACGGATTTTGATCCGGTTTTGTAATAGTGATCCCATCAAAAACATGCTTGTAAAAAAGCAAGTCTCGCAACTTAGTTCTTCTACCGTAAAAAGTTGTGAGATCCATGTATGTTATTCCAAGTCGGGGACATTCTGTCTTAAGTTATTATTACGTAATTAGCTAATCTAACAACATCTTATAGAGACCATAATAACAATACTTAAAAAAAGTTATGTTTTAAATAAATAGATTAACTTGGCAATCGCACTAAACAAACAGTCTAATTTAATATAATATGTATTACTTGTGAGACAAATTGTGTAGGTATTCATGCGATTGCCATGTTAATCAATTTATTTAAAAAATAACTTTTTTTAAATATTGTTATTATGGTCTCTATAAGATGTTGTTAGATTAGCTAATTACGTAATAATAACTTAAGACAGAATGTCCCCGACTTGGAATCTCATACATGGATCTCACAACTTTTTACGGTAGAAGAACTAAGTTGCGAGACTTGCTTTTTTACAAGCATGTTTTTGATGGGATCTCATTTCTTTTTGTTTTAGTTCTTGAATCCCAACATCTCTAAGTATACATTTCGACACCTATTTTTCAATTTTATTTATACTTGAACAGGTATCTTTAAGTATTAATAAAATAGAACAATACTGCAAATATAACTTTGTAATCCTATACAATATATATGGGATTACAAAGTTATTTAGGTAGTTTGCGTTTTTCGGGAAAACGGGACCGATTTTTTTGTGTTTTATAATTTTCCCTTAATATATACACTAAACACTAATTGTATTCTGAATTAGAAGCATCTATGTCTGCTAGATGTGCCTTTTAAATTTTGATGATCGGTCAGTCAGTGAGTGACAAAATTAAGAAACTTTGACTAGTTATAATTTGTAAACTACTGTGGTTCAAATTGAATGAAATTTAAAATGTACCGTCTTTATACAATGCCTGTTTGGTGACAGAATATTCAGGTTTCTAGTTTTATTCACAACGAAGTTATAGCAGGTCGAAAATGGCCTGAGTTGCTTCGAGAAAAGAATGGTACGGCCGTGCCGCTTTGTTGCTCGACTTGGCGGGGGCACTACTGTGCCCCCAGATTCATTGTACCCATGCGAAGCCGGGCAGGTCGATTATATTTGGATCGTCTTTTATTTAATTTCAATGGACGTAGTCAGAAATCCTGTAGGTGCACAATCTTTTATACCATGGAACCTCGGGTGATTAAATAAAATTAGCTTTGAGCCCGGTATGGATCAACCCACCGAGACCACGGGTAACCAGAACCACTGAGCTAAACAAGAACTCAGGACGCATAACTTAAAGACCATTCTCTAAAAGAGAATATAACTACCAAGACTGGCAATTTCAGAATTTCAGAATCAATGGTGTAGATAGTACCCTCTTTGGTGCCGAAACAACAAGCTTATTTATATACGAGATTCAGGAACCAATTCGGTCGTTAAATATTTTATTTAGTCGAAATTAATTCCTTTGCTTACGAAAGCAATCCACTTTAAGAACAAATTAGCAATTTAGATATTTACGAATAAATTAGTCAATTTGTCAAACAATCAAGACAGTAGGACTCACAGCCGGACTTATGAAACGTTCCTAAGTTCGGTCGAGAAAAAAGTGTTTTCTTGTAATATTCAACATCAGCGAAAATTTGTTACAAAGTATGCGTTAGCTTCATTCCTTAGATTTCCCTTAGAAACGTACAGCTGTTAATGTACATAATTTAGATTATCGTTTATACCGTCAATATAGCTTTACATAATTATCTAAATACCTACCTAACTACAATTTTCTTAAATTAACACGTTTAACAAATATTTAGGCTGCCATATTCAGACATTAAATAGAAAAAATCATAATTGAAAAAGCTTATTTTACGTCAATGTAAATTTGTCCATTTATTAAATGTATTACAGATCAAGCGCATTTTTAAGCCACATGTCCACAGCAAGTTTATTTATTTATTATTTATAAAAAAGTTATTTTTTAAACGGTACCTTTACGCGTGGGACTTGAAGCAAGTTCGGCAAGTCACAGTAAAAGACAAACGATACATAGTTTATGCAGCTGTTAATCATCTATACTAATATTATAAAGAGGTAACGTTGGTAACATGTATGTATGTATGTATGTATATTGGGGGTAATCTCCGAAACTACTAGACCGATTTCAAAAATTCTTTCACCATTAGAAAGCTACATTCACCCTGAGTAACATAGGCTACTTTTGATATCCCGACATTCCCACGGGATCGGGACATACGCGGGTGAAACCGCGGGAATCAGCTAGTCGTTTATAAGTAAGGGGGTAAAAGTCGATCACAATAATCAAATGTTTAATTTTACTGATACAATTGCATTGGACAGTTCCATGATGAAAAATAGAGGATAGAAACAAGGCTGTTTACTTTCTACAAATTAGCTTCAGAACAGAACACCTTAATTTAGGTAAACATTACTAATTACAACACATATTCCAGTTAACATCAACATTAATACTCTAACAACGAACTTTAATACCAATTAGATATCAAAGGTACACAGAACACGTAGAGGTCAATAGCCTAATTAAATAACGATCAGGGACCTATCTATCTAGGTCCTTCAAATCTAATGGCCACATCCTTGTTAAAACTTTCAAATAGTCATTACCATTAGTCAATTCACTTCAGGACGTGGCGACTCTTACCATTTTCATACAAACTTAATACCAAAATAAATTATGAAAAATTTAGTTTTCTACCTTAATATCGATATTATTCGTATTAAGATTTTACTTTTAAAGGGTCCCCATCACAAGGTTTTCCAAAATATTCATTCGAAATGAAATAAAACGGAGAAACATTTTTTCATTGAAAAAATGTTGAATTTCGTTTTATTTGAATTTTTAATAATTTATTTTGGTATTAAGTTTGTATGAATATGGTAAGAGTCGCCGCGTTCTTAAAGGCTTGTTGCCTTTACTAGGTACAATGAAAGTGCAAGAACAGTATTGTCCGAGTTGTTAAAATACCGCTTGGAACTTGGACTTTTGGAACATTCTGGGAAATTCAACATTCTAGAAACCCAACCTACTGGTCTAAAAGGCTTTTTTACAAATCAAAAGGTGTTCGGATAAGCGTGAGACGGAGATATTTGAGAATTCAAAATTTAGTATTTTATTATTTTCTAATAATCACACTAAACCAATAATTCATTTTGGACAGAACCATTATCCAACTATTCGGTCCCTTTAACCCAATCACAACCGCAAAATTCATCGTCGACTATACCCAGTACGCACTACCCAGCAACGTCGTTTTTAGGGTTCCGTAAAAAGGTAAAAAATGGAACCCTCATAGGATCACTTTATCTTTTTATATACCTACCATACTTTTAGAAATTAATCTCATTTTTAGGTTTTAATTGCGTGGGGTTTATTACTTTTAGCATTGTTTCAATGAGTTTAATTTCTATCCAACATCGCGAAAAATCTATACCATACTTTTGTATACAACAAAATCAACACAGTAATTACCACTCTTTTCAGTCCAAATCGATTATAGTACAAACAAGTTACTTAAGACTTTTTTAACTGATAATTCACGTGATTCTAGTCGCACATTACGTAATAACTTTGTACTCATTTTTATGTTTATGTTACCTATTTTGTGAAACTAACGTATGTTTAAACGTTGGGATCCGCTTCTGGACACTGAAGATGACATTGAATGTTTGTGACAAAACCTGCTGATCGGCCGATTATGCACGTTATCATATTATTAGCCTCTACATCATAACTAAAAATCATGAAGATCAGAACAACGTTAGGTACTCAAGTTTGAGTCTATTTGAGTTGCTGATGAATTTGACTCCCATTGGAGCACCGAAAATTAAAAGTGCAGTTAAAAAGTGGTTGGGAATATGACTTCGAAATGTTTTTAATTCTAGCAAATCACAGAAATTATTTGCTAAACATTTTTGGCACAATAAATATAACATTAGGATAATACATCAATTACATCGTTACTATGGAACAATGTAATATAATATGACATGAAGATGAAGTACTAGTTCTTTAATGGTTGATCAAAATTAAAACATAAGTACTAAATCCATATTTTATTAGGTAGGTATGTGATGGCACTGGTCGGTAGCTAAAGATTAAAATGCCTAATGTACATTAGAACGATGTGAAATACCTATAAGGTTAGGATTAGGTAGGTAACTTATTCTCGAATATTTTTTGAAAAAGTGTCAGTGTAGAATTTTTTGCCGTTTTTGCACGAAATGTAATATAAACATAAATGCGCTGAATTTAGTATCACGATAATCATCACATTGATCGGGGTCGTTAAGATAGACAACGCCTTTATTTAAAGACGCCGTAATGTCTGAATTCGTATTTCGTACTCACTGCCTTGACCAATTTAAATATTATCATCAGTGTTTCTATTATAAATATTTTAAAAAAATTTATAAATACTTAATTATGAATTTGCGTCATTCTACCCAAAAAACAAAGGTTTAATATATCATATCCATGAACATCCACATTAACCCTATAATTAACTTATTGTTCTTAATGTCGTAGGTAGGTACAATTACTATGCTAAACATGAAAAAAGACTACCTATGAACTTCTACTCAATAAACAACTTAGGAACAAAAAGTAAGTCATAAATTAGGTATTCATTCTACAATAACATCGTAACTTAGGGGAAACAGGTTTTGGTTAGCAGAACGTTAGTGTAGTTTTTCATCAACACTAACTATTCTAACGAATTATTAGCTAATAACAGCTGACCAAATACATACCTACATAGCACCTGTGGCAAACATGAGCTAGGTATTTCAAAGAATACAATAGAATTATCAAAACTAGCCTAAATACTTTGATAGTCAAGGGCATAGGTTAACCAGATAGATTTTTAAAGTAAGGTACACAAATAGGTACAGTTGCCGGCAAATTAGTTGAACAAAATGCCGGCAAATTAGTTGAAAAAGAAGTCGATTTTTCATAGAAGATGCATGTAAAATGTACTGCGCGAACTTTCCCCTTCCACATTAAAAATTTTAACTTATCTGCCGGCCACTGTACCCATATTTTTTTTTAAATTAGGCATTTTACAAAACACCCTTTGATGCTGATTATAGTTTATTTAAAAGCAGAATCTAATTCAAGATTTGACTGACGCGTTATAACTTTTATAAGTTATAGTGGATCAGGACCCGTACCATAATTTAATAGTCTTGCAGGGCAAACTACAGTTCTTAACCGAACCTTACATGAAGTGTATGTGATTTTTGAAAAATATCTAACACACAGTTTTGGAAATAAAATGAACTTTAAAAATGAGACTGGTTATCAAAATAATGTCCTTTGCTGACTGTTCATTGTTTATGATAGATATTGAGACATAATATTTTTTTATCAGAGATCTTCTGACTTAAAATTAACATGAATTTTATAATGTAACACCTTACATGATGTTGCAAACATTGTGCCTAAGAGATTTGCACTCAAGTCTCAAGTGTGTGGTTGTGTCTTTGTATCCAATAATAAAAAGTCCAAATTTTTAATAGTTGTACAATATTCATTGCCTAGGCTTCTAGAACAACCTGCTTTAGTCTTGGATTACCCTCGCCGAAATATATTGTATAGGTAGGTAGGCTATACAATGTACATCTCTAAATTTAACCCATGAACCAAGAGTATGGCAACTAGGATCTTTGGCTCATAATGTGCCGAAGCTAGTTTGGTTGGCTTTCACATAATTACAATGGGAATTTTTAACAACACAGTTTTAATTACAGTTCAATAACTTGTATTGCAGTATGCCTTTTCATGACTTCAATTTCACCATCATCATCACAATCGGATTTTTTTCTTTTCCTACAATCAAACCTAACACCTGTTTCTTGGACCACTTTTTCACTGTTTTTGATTGCAGAAATTATGTGTTCTCTGGATGGTGGCACTAATTTAAGTTCATCCAATTTCTCACTGTCCGATTGTTCCACAAGATGCATCACAATACGCTCAAGACGCTTAGGATGTTCGACTGGTGCTTCATCAGGCATGATCGCCTTCTCATACTGTTGTTTATCAATGTCTACAATTACTGAGTACTTACGCTTCATCTCTTCCATCATTCGTTTTCCATAATCCTCACCTATCACACTATTAATACACACAAAACTTTGCACTTTCTTTGAGTCTCTATCAATTTCGAGAAAGCCCCGTGTTCTCATGTATATAAAATGTCCTGATCTCGACATCAAACGGTAATATGACTCACCAAATTCCCGACTCTCATCGTACATTTGCCTCAGTACACAAATAACCCAACGAACATCTTCTTTGTGCATAAAAAAGAATGCAGATGTACCTGTAACTTCCTCAGTCATATAGCCAGCGGCCAGTGAGATGCTTTGGTCACACTGCACAATGCGACCATCAATTAGATGCCTTGTCCAGTACTCACAGTAAGCTGTTGGAGGCAGGATCCTCGGGGGCAAATTGTTTGTAAGAATATGGATCATCCCAATAAAGACAAAGTCATTCCCGCTGGAAGAGAATGTTCGGTTCTGTCTCACTCGCTGACGTCTAATAAGTCTCTCATTTTGCACTTCATTTGAAGTTGCCTTGTCAGCTTTCCTTATAACCCCGTCAATCCGACATCGTTCATAACGAACAGGGTCTGATCTAGCACCAGCTTTCTTTATTCTTATGTGGAAGTTATGATGCTGTTCAAAAAGGCTATTGTTGCACCCAGTTTGAAGTTCTGCAGGATAGATGTGATGAAGAAGAATTTCCTTGTCTTCTGGGTGAACATAGTTAAACAAATCTTGACCCAATAAATCAACATGGCCATATCCTAGTTTATCTTGAACATTGGGCGATACGATGCATATCCGACCACGGCAAGTTACAGTAAACATGATCCCACCAATGAGGTCAAAAAACTTGAGGAAAGCAGGAGACCAACTTTCAACATGGCAACACTTGACACTGTTCCCGAATACATGTTCATTTCGTAGTTTGTTAGCTGCAAGCCTCAGGACACTGGTTTTGTCGACTTTTCTCTGGGACTGGACTATGTCAGACAACAGTGTCATCATCTGAGATATCAACGCATTGTATTGACTCCTTCTTTGTTTTTCAGCAAATATCCTAGACTCTCGATCGCTAGCTTTTACGGAAGGCATGACAGGCGACTGAGAATCAGATAAAGATTCACCACCAGTCGGTACTTCCGAATCGTAAGAAGTTTGCGGTACAGCAACAGCCAAATCAAAGTCCGCGTTCGCTGGTCCAGCCACAGGCAACCCGGAGATACTCGTTTGGCCAGCCATCGCAGTTTGTAAGTCCCCTGTGCTGCCCTGGGAGGTCATTCCGTCGACGGTCTTATTCTTCGAGCACTGTGTCCTTGTTTGATATCATTTTAAATACCTTATCGTAAATAATAACTCAAATGTTTACAATCAATCCATAGGGCACAACACGTAATATAAATAGTGTACTCGAATCATTCTTTAGAATTCAGCACATAAACACAACAATAAATTGTACTTTTTCAGAAAAAAAGCTATTTCCAATCACTACAACCTCTTCTCGTCATCTCGCTCGACAACGACATTCACAAACATAGATGAATATAATTAAACTTCACAAACCAGCCAGGGTTGCCAACTCATTATCTTAGAGGAATATCCATTTTAGTAGGTTTTATAGTTCACGAAACACTAAATTGATAAATTCACAATTAAAAACATTCGCAGTTCGCTTCTACAGTGACCAGAAAAAAATCAGAATGATGGCTGTATAGTGCTAGATTAAGTGCTAGGTCCTGAATGTTAAATTACAGTGCTGGAATAGGGAAAATAGTGCCAAATCTAGCACCGAAAGTGCTAAGTTGGGAACCCTGAAACCAGCAAACAAACTTATCCAATACTGCCAACCAAGGAAGCGAGAATTCTTGTAAGTGTGACCAGATTTTTTTGGCTAATCTACTATGACAGCGACACAAAAGCTGTGGTGCGATGAATACCTACATCAACTGTCAACGTGTGCCCACCACCGGAATAGCTAGTTGATAGCAGCTAATGTGTCAGCTATGTCGCACGATATCAAAATGTCGTTATCATGAAGACAGACACCGCGCAACGGTGTGCAATTACATGACGACGACGCTGACAGGGAACCATACACGCATGATGGTTTTAACCTTGCATGCATAACCGACATGTGCAACCGAGTTTCATACAACACATTAGGGTTTGAATATGTATTCAGTTTTCAGTTGGAGCTATACGTAGCGATGTGTGTAGGACATACACGGTATACCAAGACAATGGACATTCTATGTATTATTTTTTTAATTACATCTTCTTTTGTAGCACTAGGTACGCACTATTCCTTGAGCTTAGTTATTAATTTCTCGTATAGCTGCCGATCTTTTATCTCTATCATGGTATTCTTTGCACTTTACGCGCCCAAGACAAGGTTCCGACTTATAAACGTCTTTAAATTATTTTATTATGGGATGGCGCTTGCGACTCGCCATTTTTGAAGCGACGACGCAATGACCATATGCGACGTGCATTTTATTTTAACTCGAGTTACGTTTATTCCGAGTTGGCACATTACTAGCATGCATGCTTGCCGGACGCCACACACGCTCAGTTATGCATGCGCGCCAACATAAAACCGAGCGGTAAAAACTGCCAATTTTGATTTTTGCTTGGTTGCATGTGCATGCAACGATAACTGTGCAGTTTTATCACATAGGTACACGCTAGGGTTTGCCTGTCGGTTATGCATGTAAGGCTAAAACCATCATGCAAACCCTATCGTGTATGGCCCCCATACACTAACCCTAACACTAACCCACACCTACAGCACACATCAATTATATGTGTGCTGTAGGTGTGGGCTGTTTCAGGTAAAGTGTCAGCTTAAGTGTCATCGTGCATTTTGAGCCTAACTTAACGGAGCACAGCCAAAATAATTTCCGTAGAATCTTTTGGTATTGACGAGACGAAGTATACCAAAAAGTAGAAATTGACTGCTATATGGTCACACTGGTTCGTTTGATATACCATCTTTTTTTTTTATTGAAAAAGAGGGAAGGCAAATAACTATTTTGACAGTGACGTTTTGGTGGTTCAGTCAAAACAATGTTAGACATTACAACACAAGATCACCAGGAGTTTTGGCGGCAACGAAATCTAGTTAAAATGCAAGTAAAGTAATAAAGTGTAGGGGGGGGGGGCATATAAATCAATTTAGTTTCGTGAAAGTATACAAGTGTAATGAAATTAAAAACCAGTGTAAAACATGGTCTATTGCGTTGTTTTCTCACCTCGTCATAGTAAATAGCCGCCATTAATAACTCCCTCGACTTGACAAACATAACAATACTTGACACTGGCTACTTTCCAAACGGCCTATAATCGATTCACAACTAAAGAAAATAAAAAAAGTTCACCAGTTTCAGTTTTCTTTCAGTTTCTATTTTTCGAATTATTTGAAGAATGTTTATTTTCTTGAAGAGATTAATTCATAATTATGTTTTTGTAAATTACAATAAGTTAGAGTTATAGGTTAATAATGACCACAGAGTTGTGAAATGGCAACATAATAGATACTTAGTTAGAACAACACAAACGATCGTACCTATTTTTTAAACTTTTAAATTTCAATGTGTGAAGTCAAACCGGTCGTGCCGCTGTTGCTAGCGTAGCTTACCGAACGAGGAAAACCAAGTCAGTGCGATACCAAACAGTAAATCGTCGACAGAAAATAAATCGAGGAAGAGTACAGCTACGAACGGTACTATGCGGGCTGAAAGTGTTATTTTTTTATGTGTGTTGTTTACAAAAAATGTATATACTCAGGACCGTAAGTAAACCTTTAAACACTTCGTTTTAATCGTTTTGAGCAGTAAATTAGAATACTAACTGCAGTCAAATTATTTTTATTCCATTTCATTTGCAGCTGGTGATTCTTGTACTACAAAAAAAGGTACAGATGGAGTCTGTACGTTAGTAGATCGATGTCCAGAAGCTATCAAGTAAGTAGTTTAACTGCAACACCTATTGCCTGCATGCGAACTTGTCCCAATACAGACTGCTCCAGGAAAAAAGAATCCTAACACAAAAACTCACATCAGCAGGTATAATATACCCAATTATCATTAAAGTATGTTCCCTTATTTATTATAATAGGTACTTTATTTTCAGGCAATTACAAGAAAAGAGACGACATTCATTAGGAAGATGTGGGTTTGAAGAATTAAAAGAAGTTGTTTGTTGTTCAACACCTGAACAGGTCAACAAGTTTGGTAAGATGCAACAAGTAATTATGATAATTTACTTTATGTGGATTTTTCTTCTGTTTTTGTGTTGTTGGATTTAAATTAAAACTCAGTTTGTAGTTTTAATCGTGTGGTGTTACTTTATGTGTTTAGTTGCTATAAAAACAGACTTGGTGTGTGTATTTTCCATGCATTTTTTTATTTATTATAAACAACATACAACTTAAGATTGGCCTTAAAATGAAGCAAGCTCAAGTTTATCTATAAGAAAGGAGAACAGCAGCAGAACTGATCTGTTTCGTGTTCACACAAAAACTAGTGAATCTTTTACAAGGAACCTTAGAGTTTAGACACAAGGAGACCTGGACAAGCTTTGTTTTAGCACAATATTTCTGGGGGATCTAGATTTTTGTGGCCAAAACCATTGGTCACAGCAAACAAACCATAATAATGTAAATTGCTCAACGTAACTTATTTACCTACCAACATAATTATGATAACCTTTGATTTATATGAGCCAAGTCAATAACTTAATCATGAAATTGACTGGACTTTGTTTTGATTACTTTTCAGTTTATCAATTTTATGTTTGTTGTTATTTTGTTGCTCATTTTGTTAACTTTATTTCACTAATTATGAAAGAGTTTGTGATTGGTTTAGTTAGTTATATATTATGTCAGAAAAGAGGATCTACGGAACCTTTACATTTTTTAAATTTGTTAAGAAATAACTATTACTCTATTTCAGAATCTTAAATAAAAAATGTAAACAAAAAACTTATAAGTACATTTATTGCAAAGTGTCAGTTCTTTATTACCTACTTTTTTTTTCATATTGAAAGTTCTTAGTGTACATTCTTGATCTAAGATTCTGAAATAGGTTATATAGGCCAGCTATATATAGTTATAGTTATATATATTGAGTTACATATATATATATATATATATTGAGTTACATATATATATATATATTTTATCAGTTATATATATTGAGGAGTTTCCCTAAGCCGCTTTGCAAAAGGTGGTGTAACAAATTTTATGATTTAATGTTATTTTATTTAGGTATATTAGCTTAATATAAATCTCAGTTTTCGACCTCGGGGCACGACGGGGTATGTCCGATATTTTGACTTTTATGTGTTAAAATGCCGTTTTTTTTTTAATATTGTCTCAACAGTAGGTCGTATGACAAAAGAGTCTTAGAAAGGTATGTAAATGATAAAAAACCTTACATTCCGTCCCTACATGTTAATTCTGTAAGTCTAACAGATAAAAAGTTACAATCAAAAAACGGAAAAAAAATCATCTAAATAAGTCGTCAAAATACAATGATTAAATTTTTACGAAATTTATTCTCTAATCGCCTCTATATACAGCAACAACAAATTATTTGTGTCTGTAAACCCAAAAGGCATCCTCTTCGAGGATATCATGTCTGCCTCCACCGAAACCTCCAACCCACCCGAGTCACATCGGCTGAAGCAAAACTCCGTATGCCTTGCGGGTATGATCGCAGAGAAGAACAGGCTTAGGAAAGCCTACCAAATCACCAGAGACCCTTTGTTGAATTGATTGATGGAGCTGAAGAGCACTGCAGCCAAGAAGTAGGACCGCAGAAGCGCCTCCGTCGGTTGGACTGGTATAAAGCTACACAAACAATACACTCGAATCTTATGCAAATACCGCGCCACTCTAGAGTTCCAGATATAAATCGGAACATCAGGAATATCGCCCCACGTAGTTGCAGAACCTGAAGCATAATCCCACAGTATTCACTCTCTAGGGGACCCTGAAGGCGATTACTAACGCTTAATTCGGTATCTTACGTACAGACCTCCGTCAGTCGCTTATCAAACTTGACCTGAACCTGAACTGGAATGAGTTTCACAAACAGTGAAGATTCTTCCGCAACGCAGCACCGCTCCTACAGTGAGACTTCTGCTTCACCATTATGGAATGTCTAGGTACAAGGCCAAAGACAGGGCTGAAATCCCAAAACCATTAAGAATTTAGCCCGGAATTCCTGATTTCAGAGTTTCTTGATCTTGAGTGAGAACTAGGGTCACTAAACCGCATTGGAAGTACGTTAAATGCAGTTGGTCTTCCCACCAACTCCCCATAGT
The DNA here is from genome assembly GCA_958496205.1 of Idaea biselata. Classification (NCBI taxonomy): domain Eukaryota; kingdom Metazoa; phylum Arthropoda; class Insecta; order Lepidoptera; family Geometridae; genus Idaea; species Idaea biselata. Next base: position 8,561,078 of record OY292395.1, read on the forward strand.
GTTCACTTCATTGGAGTAACTGGCGGACACTGTCAACAATGCTTCCTTCTGCATCTCCCGTATAGAGCAATATAAAAACTATATAACAAGTGCATGTCGCTAGTCCAGTGTGTCTAATGCTCTCCTCTGCGCTGGATGCGAGGGGCCGACACATTCTTGTTTTGCTTGACCTTTCGACCTTCAAAGTTCTGCGATATGTCAAGTACTCAACTCGGAGTGTACGTGAAAAGTAATAGGCCGATATCTTCTCCAACAGCATCCGCTCTAAAACTTCGACAGACATGGAAGTACAGTATAAGGGTGTACATTTTGGGCTTCAGGATGTTCCCTTGCGACTTGGGGAAATGCTCATCTTTCATTAATATTGCTAGAGATGCGCTAATCGTGTTCTGTGAGTGCACTCTGGGTGCGCGTTCTCGTTCGTGGACAGAAATTTACGATCGAAAGCAAACGAGAGTGAGAATCATTCGGGAGTACTCGGCCTGATATGTCGTTAGTCGCCACGAATGGAATAATGGAACGATCATGTTCCGCTGCTCCAGTCGCTCGCGGTCCAAATTATGAAAATTAAGCAGACAGCGCCGAACAAAAATGGCCAAGTGGATTAACATCGGTCGTAAGAGAACATAATTTCCTAAAACTTTCATAATCGTGAACTACACGTCTCTAAGTTTGATAATTTGTAGTTTGATAATGGCTACTGTTGCAGCTCTGTACGTAAGATACCGAAGCAAGCTTTAGTAATAGCCTCCAGGGTTCCCTAGGGAGTGAATACTGTGGGATTATGCTTCAGGTTCTGCAACTACGTGGGGCGATATTCCTGATGTTCCGATTTATATCTGGACCTCTAGAGTGGCGCGGTATTTGCATAAGATTCGTGTGTATTGTTTGTGTAGCTTTATTCCAGTCCAACCGACGGAGGCGCTTCTGCGGTCCTACTTCTTGGCTGCAGTGCTCTTCAGCTCCATCAATCAATTCAACAAAGGGTCTCTGGTGATTTGGCAGGCTTTCCTAAGCCTGTTCTTCTCTGCGATCATACCCGCAAGGCATACGGAGATTGGCTTCAGCCGATGTGACTTAGGTGGGTTGGAGGTTTCGATGGAGGCAGACGTGATATCCTCGAAGAGGATGCCTTTTGGGTTTACAAACACAATTAATTTGTTGTTGCTGTATTTAGAGGCGATTAGAGAATAAATTTCGTAAAAAATTTAATCATTGTATTTTGACGACTTATTTAGATGATTTTTTTTTATTGTAACTTTTTATCTGTTAGACTTACAGAATTGACATGTAGGGACGGAATGTAAGGTTTTTTTATCATTTACATACCTTTCTAAGACTCTTTTGTCATACGACCTACTGTTGAGACAATATTAAAAAAAAACGGCATTTTAACACATAAAAGTCAAAATATCGGGCATACCCCGTCGTGCCCCAAAGTCGAAAACTGAGATTTATATTAAGCTAATATACCTAAATAAAATAACATTAAATCATAAAATTTGTTACACCACCTTAAGCAAAGCGGCTTAGGGAAACTCCTCAATATATATAACTATATATAGCTGGCCTATATAACCTATTTCAGAATCTTAGATCAAGAATGTACACTAAGAACTTTCAATATGAAAAAAAAAGTAGGTAATAAAGAACTGACACTTTGCAATAAATGTACTTATAAGTTTTTTGTTTACATTTTTTATTTAAGATTCTGAAATAGAGTAATAGTTATTTCTTAACAAATTTAAAAAATGTAAAGGTTCCGGAGATCCTCTTTTCTGACATAATATATAACTAACTAAACCAATCACAAACTCTTTCATAATTAGTGAAATAAAGTTAACAAAATGAGCAACAAAATAACAACAAACATAAAATTGATAAACTGAAAAGTAATCAAAACAAAGTCCAGTCAATTTCATGATTAAGTTATTGACTTGGCTCATATAAATCAAAGGTTATCATAATTATGTTGGTAGGTAAATAAGTTACGTTGAGCAATTAACATTATTATGGTTTGTTTGCTGTGACCAATGGTTTTGGCCACAAAAATCTAGATCCCCCAGAAATATTGTGCTAAAACAAAGCTTGTCCAGGTCTCCTTGTGTCTAAACTCTAAGGTTCCTTGTAAAAGATTCACTAGTTTTTGTGTGAACACGAAACAGATCAGTTCTGCTGCTGTTCTCCTTTCTTATAGATAAACTTGAGCTTGCTTCATTTTAAGGCCAATCTTAAGTTGTATGTTGTTTATAATAAATAAAAAAATGCATGGAAAGCACACACCAAGTCTGTTTTTATAGCAACTAAACACATAAAGTAACACCACACGATTAAAACTACAAACTGAGTTTTAATTTAAATTTAACACATAAAAGTCAAAATATCGGACATACCCCGTCGTGCCCCGAGGTCGAAAACTGAGATTTATATTAAGCTAATATACCTAAATAACATTAAATCATAAAATTTGTTACACCACCTTTTGCAAGGCGAATATCTCCAGTTATTGGCCTAATACTTCTATTACAATTTTCTTTCAAAGTGAAAATGGTGTTTTCAGCTTCTGATAAAATTGTTAGACAATGAATGAGTATAGCACATTTTGTTTTGTTTTAGGAGACAAAATAGTCGTCAATTCGGTAAAAGTTGTAGAAGATGGTAAGTTTTTTTTTCTATTATGATATTTTTCACATACATTACTTATCATATCAACCTCTAGACTAGAAACTCACATTTAGTGTTTACTAATTTACATTTTTTCGGGTGTTTACTTGTATTTATTTTTAAATTCTCTTACTTCAACGTTTTGACCATATTACAATATTCTTGCTCGTGAGGAGGCTATAAAATGTCCGTAAAAATAACTATACTCGATATAAACCCGAAAAATGTAAATGAAAACTGATTCCATCCATTGTATAGTCATCATCATACAAGCCCAGGCATACAACAAACTGCCATAATGTCCACTGCCTTAAATTAAACAACTGTAGTTTGGGGCTATGTAACTAGTTTAATAAAATTGTTAAGATATTTATATTTTTTTATGAAAAGGTTAATTGACTTGTTTTTTTTAGGGTTCTGTATCCTGTCCTGCCCACTTTCCGTCTGTCTGTCTATCACCAGGCTGAATCTCATGAACCATGATTTTATTATCACTGTTTTATTTGTTGCAGAATGTAATAAAATAGAATTACTCCCACCATTGGATACACACATCCTCGAAGGAGAGGCAGTTGCTCGCGGCGAATTTCCTCATACGGTAATTACGAACAGAATACTATACCTACCTTTGCATTCATCTCTACTGTTATTATTATTATTACAGAAAGGAAAGCTTTTTAACTTTTTAAATTCACACGATTTGTTATCATATTTACATTTTCCCGGGTCTTTATCGCGTATTATTTATTTTCTTACCTCAACGTTTCAACAATGTTACAATGGTCTTGGTCGCGAGGAGACTGGAGCAGCGGCGGGCGACGTCTTCTTATATACTACTGGATGTGGGCCGTTGGTGAAACTATCCACATTTTTACTGTCCGCGGGTAGGTCAACTACCCACATTTTTTTCCGTCATAGTTCGTAAACAAGTCTAAGGGGCGCGACACACCACGCGCAACACTAAGGGGCACGACATACCACACTCACAATATCCGTAGACACGACCGGAGTTTTTTCGCGACACTTACACATTCCTATTACCGGATTCCACGTAGACGAGCGCTTGTATCCGTTTTCCCGGTTGAAATTTGTATGCTTCTTAATTTCAACCGCTTCACGAACAATCCTGGAGTAGTATTGTCGTTCAGTGGAAAGGACACGGGGTGCATGCAACTCAATCCAAGAATCAATGATAAATATGATAATAGAGATTTTATTTTTTATGATTGTAATCAATTCAATGATAATTAACAAACTGTAATCTAAAGCTACTGAATATATAATTATGAAACTTTGAGGGGTTTGGTTGTCGTTGCAAAACATTGATCAAATGTGATTACAATGGTTAATTTCCATTTGTTACAGTATTACAGTAGGTACGATTACTGTAATATTGTAACGAAAAACATAGATAAAGGAATTCTAATACTCATAACAAAATATGATGTTTAAAAAAATCGTTCATTCATATGTGCAATAAAAGCTCTATCTTTATCTGCAAATTGAAGTTTTGATCTGTTTTATTTAAGTATGTAAAAAAACATAAATTGAATCTGCAGAATGCCATCAGTGCCCTTAACTGATGGGTAGGTTCAGTATGTTGTGAAAACACGATTACAGAAAATTTTCTTGATAGAATAAAATCACAAACTTCCCTCTAATTTTTACAAATAAATAGAATTAGTCAGTCAATTATATTACCCATACTAAAAAAACTTTGTAGATGAACTGATCTTAGTTCAATGCAGGGCATCTATGATTTGAAATTCAAATTTAATATTTTATTATCATGTAATTTAATTATCAATTGTTTAATTTTACACCGCCCGATTTCTCGGGCCCGACACTCCACCACAGCACACATCTAAAGTCATTCGTGTAGATAAACTTCGACATTTTGGTTCGATGTGCTGTAGATGTGGATGGACTATGGAAGCCGCTCAAGTCGATTTTCCTGTAAATTATTATATCAGAAGTTTTACCATAAAAATAAATACCATACATTATGTAGGTATGCATGTATCTACATATACGCCTGCCCCCTCCGATAAACTCAATAACTACATCGAGTTTTAATGCATTTTTCATCAATAGACAGTGGATTCAAGAGAAAGGTTTAGGTATAGTATTTGTCAGAGTTGGTTATAGATATTTTATTATTTACTAAATTAGGTTAATGGTTAAAATGTGACGATAATTGTTGGAATTTTCGGAAAAATATTCTTTCTCATACGTTTTGTAACAAACAAACTGGGATCCGTTCCATTTTCAAACATATTAGTTATCTGGGCTGGGTGGATACACTAAATGAAACTATACAATGTACCATGGAGGTCAGTGGCTGGGTGGGTACCAAGGTGCAAGTTTCTTTTTAGTATGTGACGGTGGCATTATAGTTCTGCCAGTGTAAAGTTTTTTGTGGCGATACGAAGTGGCGCCGAGTCGGGTAGTGTTTTATAAGGAAAGTCGGTTAGTCCATTAGAATTTCCCTGTTATAAAAAAACTAAGGAATTACCTGAACTTACTTTTATCAATTTTCCTATTATACCATACCATACAGGTAAACAGAGAAACGTAAAAGAACAAAATAATGTAAGAAAGAAAAATCTTGGATGTTATTTATTTACGTCTTCAACGCTTATCAAAATATTTGAGGTTGTGTGTGTTTTTGTAAGTATGTTAGCTATCGAACTCATATATTATATTCAACATTAATTAACCTACATTATTTTGGTTATATGTAGTAGGTATATATTTAAGTACTACTTATTGTGTAGGCAGTACATGTTGATTCCATTTATTATAATCAAACAAAACGACTTCTTTATACATTATAGTATTTATTGTATACCTACCTTTTTTAGGGTTCCATAGCTAGCCAAATGGCAAAAAAACGGAACCCTTATAGATTCGTCATATCTGTCTGTCTGTCCGTCCGTCTGTCTATCCGTCCGTATGTCACAGCCACTTTTTTTCCGAATTTCTGTTTGATTTTTTTCTAAAACTGGTTGAAGTATTACCATTGGTAATTTTGTAAGAAATCACTTCTTCTCATCCGAGAGATGTTCCCGGTTGCTTCTCTCTCGGGAGCCCGGGGTGCGCTAAAGCCCAAATTGTTTTTTTTTTTTCATTTGGGGTCGGCGCAGTAGGTAAGTCATCAAGTTATCACTCATCCATCATCGTTGACCATACCTACTGCAAATCAATTTGGCAAGGTGTCAGGCAGGCCGCGCCTGACACCAAGCACCCCAGGGAAGAAAATAATAAAAACGTCAAAAGCTAATGCGAAATTTCGCAACATTATCAACAATTGTACAGCCGTTTTCGGAAACATTGAGCAGAACTGAGACATACCTAAGACGGTTATTTATATAATAATGCGTAAAGCTAACTCTAAACCGAAACGAATGCAATAAACATAACATAGATCATAGAATAAAAATAAAATAAATCAACATTGATTTTGCCATTTGGTGACATTTGAAAAATCAAGTTTAAAACGACTTAAATGAAGTCGTCATTTCTGGATATATCCAGTAACATTATAATGTTTGAATATTAAAGTAACAGAAACGATTCAGTCTCCTTGACCTCTCTGAAATGCATAATACCACAGTTTACGTAGTACTTGGTGGATAATACTTAGTTACAAACTTACTTACGTAAAAAAAAGATGTTAAATGCTACTTCCCCGAATACTATTGCGCCACACGGTGTCACCCGCAACCACTGACTTAGCCGCAACAGACCCGATCCTAAAATATTCTCGAGATAAATAGTAGCCGCGGAGAAACCACGAGACTTTGCTAGTTTGGCCATAAATTACCTACCTTTATCCCTTTGTACCTGTACCTATCCATATCCACCTGTACCTTTCCATACCCACCTGTACCTACCTATACCCCCTGTACCTTTCCTTACCTAGCGATTAAGTAGACTAAATACTATCTCTAGAAAGGTCTCGAAACGTTGAGCGTTGTAACAATGCTAAAAGTAATAAAAACCACGCGATTCAAACCGAAAAATGTCTTTAATTTAAATACTATCTTTCATATTGTAGTGGTGATAATTACATACACAATATCATCGAAGCGTAATGTCTTTGAATACCTACAGTAGTTTGAAGTTCCAAATCCATTGGAATTCCAAAATAAGTACCTTCTACCTAATTAGGTTTTATGCAAACGTACAGGCCAATTAAATGTCATGCGTAATGCCGTTGGGGAAACCAATTTTCCACCTACCTACTTACACTCTACATAAGTATAACCACAGTTTACGTAGTAGTTGGCGCCTCGGTAAAACTTTAACCCCCTTATAAATGCTGAATAACAGAGACAGAGACAAACGTTACAAGTTATGTAACGTTTGTCTCTGTCTGTCAACTTTGAATCTTTATGTCACAGAAAAGACAAACGATACCTAGTTTATGCAGCTGTTAATCATCGTTTACCTATAAACAAGGGGGTAAAATATCAAATGCCACTAATATTTTACCTAAAGGTACAAAAAGGTGTGTGTGTGTGTGTGTGTGTGTGTGTTAGTTTCTCTTCACGTAATAAGTACTTGGAATGTAGATGGCTGGTGGAGAAACAAAGGCTACTTTTTTATCCTGATTTTCCCACGGGATCGGGACTTACGCAGATGAAAGCGGGGGCGGTGTTCGTAAAGTATAAATTGTTTTATATAAAAGTTACTCTTTTTATTTCTAGGTGGCGCTTGGATTTCCAAAAGACGACGGCTCATTCAGATTCGATTGCGGGGGAACTATTATATCCAAGAATTATGTTCTGACTGCATCACATTGTGTTGAGAATTTAGAAGAGTAAGTACATACCTACATTAAGTAATTATAATTAGCATACAATCGACACATACTCATGTAGGAGGCTATAGTAGCAACTAGTCTGAAACGCAACTGGGACCTCGTTAAATATAAAAAGGACTTCGTTAAGTTAAATTATGTAATTAGTAAATAAAGGACGAACTTAAAGCGACGGTCAAAGATGAATCACGAGCAAGTGAAGAAATCTAACGACTGAATCAAGAAAGGATAGAATCACGAGCGAGAGATTCAAGTGTTAGAATCCTGAGCGACGACGCGAGTGATTCATGGCCCTCAATGTAAATCCCTACTTTATTTCAAGAGTTGCATACTGTACTTACACCATGATGACTACGAGAAAAAGAAAATAGTTTGTATGTCGAGTATTCTTTGCGCAAGGAGGTTGTATAAGCATTGAGATGAAGGTCGAATATTATTGTGATTTCCAATTTAGAGGTCTGTATATTAAAAGGCTTTTTTATTCACTGTTTTCAGTTAATAAAATATGCTTTTTAGAGTGGGAATGGAATAAATAGGTTTTTTGTATATTCTAAATGAGTGTGACGGGTGGTTACCGTTAGTTTTAGGCCACCCGACATAATAAAATTATCATGACTTTAAATTGCAGCGTCGAGCCGACGATAGTCCGCGCGGGCGTCGTGGACCTCGGCACCAACTTCTCCAACCCCGACGTCGACGTCAACATCGCGCAGGTCATCAAGCACCCCAACTACACGCGCAGCTCCAAGTACGACGACATATGTCTCTTGAGGTACGCTCATTCGCACTCGACAACCAAACCCCTCACTTACATCTCGGCACCAACTTCTCCAACCCCGACGTCGACGTCAACATCGCGCAGGTCATCAAGCACCCCAACTACACGCGCAGCTCCAAGTACGACGACATATGTCTCTTGAGGTACGCTCACTCGCACTCGACAACCAAACCTCTCACTTACATCTCGGCACCAACTTCTCCAACCCCGACGTCGACGTCAACATCGCGCAAGTCATCAAGCACCCCAACTACACGCGTAGCTCCAAGTACGACGACATATGTCTCTTGAGGTACGCTCACTCGCACTCGACAACCAAACCCCTCACTTACATCTCGGCACCAACTTCTCCAACCCCAACGTCGACGTCAACATCGCGCAAGTCATCAAGCACCCCAACTACACGCGCAGCTCCAAGTACGACGACATAATAATATGTCTCTTGAGGTACGCTCACTCGCACTCGACAACCAAACCCCTCACTTACATCTCGGCACCAACTTCTCCAACCCCGACGTCGACGTCAACATCGCGCAAGTCATCAAGCATCCCAACTACACGCGCAGCTCCAAGTACGACGACATATGTCTCTTGAGGTACGCTCACTCGCACTCGACAACCAAACCCCTCACTTACACGTCAGTCGTCATCGTCATGCACTTGCTGAAGCGTCTTTCTTTCAGTTTCATACTATGTCAGAGAAGGCACAGCTAGGCTGTTCAAAGCCGAGTCCCTCCTCGGCTTTGAACAGCCTAGCCGTGCCCGATTCTACTGCCGTACAGAAAATGTCATAAGAAATAATGCGTTCCAACTCTGTCCCTTGAGCTCTCTTGGCGGAGATAGTTCGCGCGCCCCGCTAGGGAAGGAAAGGTCGTAGGTTCAAGTCCCGCGGGGAGTATTTTTTCTAATGTAAAAACCTAACAATAAACAAATATCTAGGTCGTGGATTGAAGTCCCGCAGGGGAGTATTTTTTCTAAAATAATATGAAAATGTAATATTTCAGATTAGAGAAGCCGTTGAAGTTCTCTCGCTACGTGAACGCGGCGTGTCTGGAGACCAACCTCGACGTGGGCACCGACACGCTCGAGGTGTCCGGCTGGGGACTCATCAGCAACAAGAGTGAGTGCATACCGTACTCACCTCGGACCTACCTTTATCCCTTTGTACCTGTACCTATCCATATCCACCTGTACCTTTCCATACCCACCTGTACCTACCTATACCCCCTGTACCTTTCCATACCCACCTGTACCTACCTATACCCCCTGTACCTTTCCATACCCACCTGTACCTACCTATCCCCCTGTACCTTTCCATACCCACCTGTACCTACCTATACCCCCTGTACCTTTCCATACCCACCTGTACCTACCTATACGCACTGTACCTTTCCATACCCACCTGTACCTACCTATACCCCCTGTACCTTTCCATACCCACCTGTACCTACCTATACACCCTGTACCTTTCCATACCCACCTGTACCTACCTATACCCCCTGTACCTTTCCATACCCACCTGTACCTACCTATACCCACTGTACCTTTCCATACCCACCTTTACCTACCTATACCCCCTGTACCTTTCCATACCCACCTGTACCTACCTATACCCCCTGTACCTTTCCATACCCACCTGTACCTACCTATACCCACTGTACCTTTCCATACCCACCTGTACCTACCTATACCCCCTGTACCTTTCCATACCCACCTGTACCTACCTATACCCCCTGTATCTTTCCATACCCACCTGTCCTATCCATATCCACCTACCTATACCGTTCGGCCACCCCCAACGGCACCTCCCGGAGTCAGTTATAGACATACGCTAAACGCAAACGTTGGGTTCTCTTACTTAAGAACGTGGCGACTGTTACCATTTCCATACAAACTTAATACCAAAATAAATTATGAAAAATTTAGTTTTCTACCTTAATATCGATATTATTCGGATTAAGATTTTACTTTTAAAGGGGGGACCCTTTAAAAGTAAAATCTTAATCCGCAAGTTTTTCCAAAATATTCATTCGAAGTGAAATAAAACGGAAAAACATTTTTTCATTAAAAAATGTTTTTCCGTTTTGTTTTGGGAAGCTCTTGACTTGATCATTTCGTTCAACAGTTGAGCAGTGATATTGTAGTTGTTATAACTCAGTGATTTCGTTCCAGGATCAATAAAGAGTCACATCCTGATGAAGACGTCAATAAACGGCGTCCCGAAGAGTAACTGCGAACAGTACTACACGGAGATGCGCAAGTTGCCGCAGGGACTGGTGGAGGGGCAGTTCTGTGCGGGGGACGTGTCCGGCGGCGGACACGACTCCTGCGAGGTATGTAGTACTACACGGAGATGCGCAAGTTGCCGCAGGGACTGGTGGAGGGGCAGTTCTGTGCGGGGGACGTGTCCGGCGGCGGACACGACTCCTGCGAGGTATGTAGTACTACACGGAGATGCGCAAGTTGCCGCAGGGACTGGTGGAGGGGCAGTTCTGTGCGGGGGACGTGTCCGGCGGCGGACACGACTCCTGCGAGGTATGTAGTACTACACGGAGATGCGCAAGTTGCCGCAGGGACTGGTGGAGGGGCAGTTCTGTGCGGGGGACGTGTCCGGCGGCGGACACGACTCCTGCGAGGTATGTAGTACTACACGGAGATGCGCAAGTTGCCGCAGGGACTGGTGGAGGGGCAGTTCTGTGCGGGGGACGTGTCCGGCGGCGGACACGACTCCTGCGAGGTATGTAGTACTACACGGAGATGCGCAAGTTGCCGCAAAGGCTTGCGCATCTCTATTATTATGATTAATTATTTGCGCCGCATGACACTAGGCTCGAAAATCACTAAAATGTGAATTTATTTTATTAAATTTGAGTTACTGAGTACGAAACATAAGCTGTTTAGATAAAATTATTAAAAATGTACGAAAGTCTGCCATGTTTAACAAAGCGGATATCTGGCCTCAGACACCGCAAATTAATATTTTAAGGGTTTTTTGCATGATTAATTTGATAGTGGTCGTAAGTATTGGTTACGTCCAGCATCGCTCCAGCCTGGCAGCCTGGCAGCCTGGCAGCCTGGTATGTTATCGTCCCCAGGGCGACTCGGGCGGGCCGGCCACGCGCATCGACGAGCAGGGCCGCTACAAGCTGGTGGGCGTGACGTCGTTCGGGCGCGGCTGCGGCTCCACCATCCCCGCCATCTACACGCGCGTCGCGTTCTACCTCGACTGGATCGTCAGCCACGTCTGGCCCGCGCTCTGACCGACCACGACCAAATTAAACTATACAAGGACGCTGGAATTGCTATACCATACAAAATGACATTAGATCTTTGTGCCGATTTGATTTGCGCCATGTTGCGCTGTTGTCGCGCGTTTTACCGGAACTATTAATTCCATGGACGGTCACCATCACTTTCAATAGAAAACGCGCGACAACAGCGCAACATGGCGCAGATCAAATATGCACAAAATTCAGTGCGATATGTCCAGTCCAGCGACTTGTACCATGGAGGTCAGTGTATACGACACACGTCACAAGAAACGCGGCCATTCAATCGCTACTGCGCTACACAAGTCATCCATCGAAGTAAAGCTCAAAATACACAATGGCCTTACAACTTATACCCGTGTTTATAGACGAATTTGTGTGATTACTGTGGCTAAGCAATGCCCTGTCTCGCTCTTACTAGTGATTTTTAACCTCAACTAAAATGTGACAGACACATATTACACTTTACCCAAAAAAGACCATGCCTACAGCACACATGCACGAATTTATTTATATGTGTCTGTAGGTGTTTTAGACAAAGTGTCAGTGTAAGTGTCATCGTGTAATTAAAGCTTGAGGTAGAGCGGTGAGCAAACATGCTGCATCGATAGCAATAATGCTCGGCACTGCGCCCGCAGTAGGGGAGAGAGCGAAATACTCTCCGCACTGCTCCCACGTACCACAACTCGGTGAATGCAGCGAGTGAAAACTAGTATAGTCAATTATCCAGTAAAAAAGCATCATGTCAAATGAGGTTCCTTTTTTATTGGCTTAGTGGGCCGTCAGATTTTAAGCAGTTTTGCATTTATTTAACTTTATCGACTCGGCCATCGGCGACGTAAATCACTCAAAAAGAATTATAAGGAGACAAATCACGTCACGGACCACAAACATTTCGTACATTAACCTTCCGCTCTGTGTATCTCTGTCACTCCTGTGGAATTTGTGTATTTACGTGTCTCTCGCACAGATTACACGTAAATGGTAAATAGGTTTAAAACGGTGACAACATTTCGTGTATTCCTGTAAGCGCATTTATATGCCAAAAAGTTATTTAAAATAGCAAAAGTACATTATCTATTTTTAAACAATATATTATATTTTGTCATTTTCCTGTGATTACATTTTTCAGGTACTCAATATTTTATAGAATTCGAATTAAAATAGACTAGCATAATACTTACTTACTAAAGTTCACTTCAATATATGTAAATACATGCTTGCTTATACAATTTGTGCCTATTTTGTTACTTGACTCCATACAAATAGATAAACCTCGTTTCCACCCCTAAACATCCGATTCCAGTGATTTTTTGAAAACTTGACTCAAACGTTTTCCTGTTTTTTACCCGACTGCCAAGGAAGGGTTATGTTTTTGGCGCGTATCTTCCAAACGACTAGATGGAATTCTTTATTTATTTATTTATTTAAAAAGACATTTTTACATTTGGAATATTTTTTAATTGTTTTTAAAATTGTTTTTAAAACATAAAAGCCTAGTTTTTGTGAGATAATTAAGTTTGTTGCACAAAGAAACACTGGAATCCGGAAGCGGATAATGTTAAGGGGAAGAAAATATGTTTTTTTTTGCCTTCATTGTATATAAAAATACGCATCGACTCGCCCGTCAAATAGTCCTCTTAACTAAGTAGAAATTATATCCTTTCCGACGTTATTAATTTATGTGATATTATAAATACATCGAATTTATTACTTTTTAATATGAGACTGCTGCAATTTAGTAGCTTGATTTAGAACTACTGATAGATCTGTAAGTATAAGTATAGATAGATACTATGGTGTATTATAAACGGTGTTTGTTAATTAGGGCATGCAATATCGAAGGTTTTTTAATACCTATACTAATTTCCGATATTAGAGGTCCAATGAAACATGCCCTAATGTTGATCTGCCTCAAGTGATTTTACAAAATAAGTACTCGCATCTTTCGCATTTTTGTAACTATTGATTGTGATAATTACTAGCAAAAATTAACTCAATGCTCTCTACACCTATACTCTCGAGTTTAAGTAAATTTATGATGTAATTAAGAATCTTATTTGTATATTTTTTGAAATAAATAACAATTTAAACAAACAAAATCTTTAAGTCAGTGGTGTCCCACTTCAGGGCAAAAGTCTCTCCAACCTTCCTTTCTTTTACCGCGGTCTAAGCCTATTGTAGACTTGAACTCAAAATCATTTCGTTTGACCCTCAGGGGTCTACGGTCCATTCCTCTCCGACTCACCTCGAGGGCGAACATCTGCTTTTTGATCAAATACTTGAAGACGGTAAACATGCACATGTCCGTGAGTTTTGGTTTTAACGAGATTGGCGCATGTACTCTTGCGCCGCGCTTTTGCACTAATTTGCACAAACTGTTCTCATGAATAATACGCTTATTTAGGCCAATAGCATTTAATTGTCAAAAATCACGTTTGAATATGGGAGCCCCTTCTATTTTTTTTGTATTTGTTATAGCGGCTACAGAAATACATCTTCTGTAAAAAAAAATAACCGTATAGCTAATATGGTTCATTCACTTTATACCTATTTAGATACAGCCTGATGACAAATGGACGGACAGACAGACAGCGGAATCTCAGTAATAGGGTCCCGTTTTTACCCTTCGCGTAGGGAACTCTAAAAACGTTTTTTTTTTTTTTTAATTTTTACTAAATTAAGATCATAGGTCCTGCTCTTTGATACTGTAAACTCTATAGACGGTTGTCCTGCCCCATCTTGAATAAACAAAACAAAATAAATGACAGTGACAGTTTGGATTTGGTTGACGTCTCGGTCACTGATTTCTATAACTCGATTTTCCATTGAATTTATTTTCGCCAAATCTTCAAAAATCAAAAATATAAATAAAAACGACTTTAAAAAAAAAAACAATGCAAGACGAAGATTCCGACGCTAACGAGCAACCCACTGGCCCAGTAGAAAATGCATGGGCAATGAAAATCCCTAAATTCAAACCAGAAGATAACCCACATGGTCTTTTGGAAGAAAGCAAGTTTGCAACGTTATTCCCGAAATACAGAGAGCAATACTTAAAAGAATGTTGGCCCTTAGTTCAAAAAGTGCTTAGCGAACACCGTATCGTTGCTGAGTTAGACCTTATCGAAGGAAGCATTACTGTGAAAACAACAAGGAAAACATGGGATCCCTATATCATCATAAAAGCAAGAGATATGATGAAGCTGCTATCAAGAAGTGTTCCATTTGAACAAGCTGCAAGAGTGCTTGAAGACGAAATCGGTTGCGACATTATTAAAATCAATTCATTTGTAAGTAAAAAAGAAACATTTCTCAAAAGAAGGCAACGCATCATCGGGCCTAATGGAGTAACTTTGAAGTCTATAGAATTGCTTACAGAGTGTTATGTACTTGTACAAGGTAATACTGTATCTGCAGTTGGCCCTTACAAGGGTTTAGTACAAGTGAGAAGGATAGTTGAAGATACTATGAAAAACATACACCCAATGTACAATATTAAAAGTTTAATGATAAAGAGAGAATTAATGAAAGATCCAAGATTGAAAAACGAAAGCTGGGACAGGTTTCTGCCTAATTTCAAGAGTAAAAATGTTCCAAGAAAACAGCCTAAAAAGAAGGTTAAGAAGAAGCCGTATACTCCATTCCCACCCCCACAACCTGAGAGTAAAATTGATAAAGAATTGGCCACCGGTGAGTACTTCCTCAAGGATGAACAGAAACGAGCAAAGAGGCATCATGAGAAAGAGGAGAAACAAGCACAAGTTAAGAAAGCTCGGCAGGAACAAAGACAGAAAGAGTTTATTCCTCCAAAAGAAAATAATGATTCTCCAACAGCACAGGCGCAGACTACTGTAGATATCAAAGAACTTAAAGCAAAAATGAAGAAGTTCTCGAAACAACATAAACAGTTAAAAAAGAAAGAAACATAATGTAGGAATTTTTAAAATAAAATACATAAAATAAGCTATCGTTTTATTTTTAACATTTTCAATTCAGGTACTAATGTATTCTTAGAGATAGAAGTTTTTCCTCTCATAAAAGGTTGTAGTGCTTCTGGTATAATTATTTTTCCTTTTGGATGTTGATGTGTTTCTAGCAATGCAATAAGCATTCTGGGTATAGCACAAGCAGTTCCATTTAACGTATGTGCATAGTTTGTTGAGTTGCCATGGTTGAATTTGATATTTAATCTTCGTGATTGGTAATCTGTACAGTTACTGCAACTAGATATTTCTCCATATGTATTTCTTCCAGGCATCCAAGCTTCTATGTCATATTTTCTGTAAAAAGAGTATTATGAATTTGAATGTAAGCAGAAAGAAACAAAATCTTTGTTTGAATTAAAATATAAATCTAATTAAGAATTATTTAAGATCAAGTTACTATGTTTGGAAATGTAAGAGTTACCTATAAGCAGGTGCTCCCAATTCGTATGGTGGCATATCTAAAACTTGCATGTGGAGTCCTAAAGGTTGAAATAGTTCTTCCTGTGATTTGAGAATGTTTTCTAACATTTCATCTGATTGTTCAGGATTTGACACAACAAACATCTCTACTTTTGTGAATTGATGAACTCTGCAAATTAAAATAATTATATAGGCTAGAGACAAATCAACCAATGTGGTTACAGGTTTCTGCTCTGCTTACCAACGACAAAGAACTGAAGACAGGATGATTTGCTGTCCAACTAGAGATAATAAGGAATAACGATACTGTTTTTAGTAAGCAGAGACCCATGACCACAACATTCACAAAAATTCAATAAGTGACATTGAGTAAAAAAATTGTTTGGTTATCTGTAACTTATTTGTATGGTACTAGACATTACTATATATTTTAAAGAATAATGCTACAATTTAAAAAGACTTAACCCATAAAATGCTCATGTAAGAAAAAATATTATTATTAAAGTTGAGGATATTTAATGGGTTTAAAAATATAATTAGGGTATGGAATATCAGCCCAATTTTATGTGTGTCTTCCTAAGATGTAATAAGAATGATAAGCAGCAGTATCTTTGATGAAGATAAAACTACATTATTCACCTGTAAATCCCTCTTTCTTCAACTACATTAGATGTCTCAGCTCTGTAACATCGACTTACAGCAGCCAGTTTCAATGGAAGATGTTTTGCTTCATGAATGGAGTTCATAAGGAGACCGGCGAGAGACATTTCTGCAGTACCCGACAGGTAAAGGTCAGCTCCATGGTGATGAGGATCCAAGGAATATATCTACAGATAAATTATAAATATTTTAATTTATCTTTTTTAAATTGTATACTTTGATCATTAGGTATTTTGATTTTCAGTATTTTAATTAAGAATTACAACATTATTTATTTGGAGTTTATACATATTAACGTAGACCCTTTATTTTCATAGGATCAGGATTTATGTGTGTATAAGACTGATCACTGCTGCAGTGGTGTAACATTTATGTGTGTTGAATTATGTTCTGTATGCTCTAAATTACACACAATGGTAATTTTAATTTATGGCATACCTGTGTGCGATCACTGTTCACAGCCATACCACAGCTCTCTAATACTTTTTTAGGCAAAATATCAGGTACAGAAGTCAATTGAAAACCTTTATTCAATAATGTTGAGACTGTATACTTGATTAAAGCTTCTTCTAATTCAGCCAACTCCCCCAAGAAATAGTAACTTTTGTGGCCACATGTGTTACCCAGCTTTTCCGTTCTTAATAAATTGAGACGCTGAACAATTTCACTAAACTCCAATGGTTTGTGACTCCCAAAATCTCTTTTGTCATTAATTTCATGTTTAACAAAAGGATCGGTGTTTGTTACAACTGCTGGGTGAGTTTTATTCGGTAGAGAACTAAGTTCTTTTAGTAATTCTTCTTGTAGGAGTTTGTGAGAATTATCATCAATAGATGTTAATTTATACTTATTATAGAGCTCTAGCACTCTGTTAATGTTTCCAATACCTTTCCGGATACTTATATTGTGCATTATTTCATTCAAATAATTGCTATTGGAAATATAATCTAAGTCAAAGTTATTCAACGAAATATTAGAACATAACCTCACGAATTGTTGTTTAATTTTTCTAAATTTAGATAGACCGCTTAGCATTTTGATCTGGTAAATCAAAAAAATATTTAGAAGGTTCAAAATTGATTCACCGAGCTAACGAATATAATAAAAATTCTATTATATTAAATTTTAGAAATTGCGGTACAAAAAACTTTTTAACATCAACTTTTTTTCTTATTTTTTTTTAAATGAAACCGTGCGTGATACACTTAAAAGTTAAGCCGGTGTTACTTAACCTTTAATCAAATGGAACACTTTTTAAGAGATAAATAAAAACTGAGACCGGTTCTAGGGTGAGTTTTGCGAGTAGATTTCAAATCTCATGAAAATAATATGAAAAAGTGGGGGGAAATGGGGGTTTTGCGGTGGGAAATAATTTCCCTTTGTTTGTAACTGCATAGAAAAATATCATCAAGTGGGAAATATTTTCCCATTATTCAGTATAGGTTATGATATTTTCAAGAATTTGACTACTGCTAATATACTAGTTCTTCACCCTGCTTTGCTTTTCATTTTATTTTATATGAAAAAAAAATCATGCAATTTATTTATTTATTTATTTACTTCACTTTTGGCATAGCGAGGGTCATCATCAGTATCAGATCCGGACAAATCAGATATATCAGCTAAGTTGTCAATAGCGGCTTCAAGATTTTTTTTGGTTAGTACTTTATACTTCTTTGTGGCATTCATTTTTTAAAGTTGCTAAAAATAAAATAATACAAATTATAAAAAGGAAAAACAAAACAAAGGCACAGGCACATCATGTTTTGTTCAATGAATGGACACACTTTTATTTTTACGTAGTTATCAGATTTTTGAAATCCGGAACAAACAATGGGAAATTATTTCCCACTAATTTAACATGAAATATTTTCAACGAAACTTATTGTTTTCTAGGTTGTATTCCAGCGAAAAGTTCAGAAAATATGTCTATTTTACTATAATATTACATGTACTCACTTACCTGATTTTTTTTTAACAAAGTTTCAAAAAAACTGACGAGAATGCGATGTTTTAGAAAAAACGGGGCAAGTGCGACACTCGCGCACAAAGGGTTCCGTACCACTATCACAATTGGATACGGAACCCTAAAATGGTTTACAACAACCAATTTTTAAATTTTATAGGAAAATATGAAATATTTATCTTCGATTCTTACTCCCATCAAACGACCGAATCACTCAAAAAAAAAAAAACCTTGGCACAAAGAAAATCTGAAACATAAAAGAAACTCTTTGGTAAGTAAGGCAGACTGGTATATTTGACAGATAGGGCAGCCATTTTGAATTCCATGACCAACTCGATTTGTCCTGACCAATCAGAAGCGACCTCACATTGTACGAAACTCCTTGTTATTTTTGAAACACGTTTGTTGTATGGGAGCCCCTTTTAAATAATTGTTTTATTTTGTTTTTAGTATTTGTTGTTGTAGCGGCAACCGAAATACATCTTCTGTGAAAATTTCAACCTTCTAGCTATTACGGTTCATGAGATACAGCCTGGTGACAGACGGACAGACGGACGGACGGACAGACAGACAGACAGACAGACAGACAGCGAAGTCTCAGTAATAGGGTCCCGTTTTTACCTTTAGGTACGGAACCCTAAAAAATCACTACTTTTGAATTTGACTTGTCGTATAATGACAGGATTTCAACTTTTGGACAAATGTTGCCATTTATCAGTTAACAAATATATCCAAAATTATTTTTCTCTATGGTTGGCACTCCTAGGTGTTGTCATTAAAAAAAAATGATGGAAAATATTCGTCCTGGCTAAGTGGGAAATTATTTCCCAGTATTTGATTAAGGGTTAATAACAAAGATTTTTTTTTTATTTTGGTTTTAGTTTAATTAATTAATCTTTAATTAAAATTATTAATAAAAATAATCAAAAGGGACCAATAAAATTCCAAGAGGTGTGTAATGTATGGAGTATCATGGCTAGTACTAGTATGGCTCACGGGTATGCCTAAAGGTACGGCTAGCTACGTGCGAAGCCGTACTCTTTGTGACATTGGTTGTCTTTCAAGGTGTTGTCAATGTCAAAAATATAGACAGCCAGCAGTCGTTCGGTGAACTTGTGCTTGTTGAAGTTTTTCGCGCGTAAATCATGAAAAATGTGATAAATTGAATACTATTTACAGTTTTATCGTATTGATAGTGTTTTATAGTTCGTTGTACTCCTTTATAACAAATAACAATGCCTGTCAGAAACCGCAGTGCATCGAAGAGCCCAGGGTCTTCAGAAAATGTGTCCCCTTCTAGCTCTACCAGAACTACTCCAAGGTAAGCATGATAAAATATTATTTACAATGATTATAGCTCTTAGGCTCGCATTCTCTAAAAAACCATACTTATTTACCTGGAAAATTATTTCCATCGATGAATAAACTTTATAAGAAGCCCTTTTTCAGATCTCTTCGTAGGTCTGCAAGAAGTGGAAATCAAATGAAAATAACATCGATGTTCTCTTTGAAACGTAACCATAGCCCCAGTTCCGACGAGCAAGTTAGTTCTGTAAGTTTCCAAATTGTATAAACATCCTTACCTATATAAAACTAGTGATCCAGCCTGTCTTCACCACCACAAAAAGTTTATATTAACATATAAACTTTTTGGAAGAATTTCACAAACCACATTAAAATCTATCACTTTAGATCAAGTTAACTAATAGATAAACAGGCAGTCTAAAGTAAAAGGAAGCTTGCATGTAGGGTTGTGTAACAATCACATAAGGTGAATCATGCTTAGACTTCCATATTGTATGTATGTCGTACACACTAAAAAAAAACTCGGGCAACATCAGTTAGGTTATAATACCTACCTAGTAAAATAGAACATGCATAAGTGTCTTAACATTATTTCTTAAACTGTTTACCACACTTAGAAAATAACTGCTTTTAAAGAAATGTTTTCAGTGCAGTGTAAGCGACAATCACGCAGGTTCGGATTACCAGTACAGTTGCGGGTGTGCTACTACAATATTTTAAAGCATTTCTTCAACAAGCATGTTTATGATAAAATAATTTCCCTAACAAGAGAAGTTCCTGATCACCTTATGATTACTTTTTCAGAAAAAACTTAAATTAGAAGAAATAAATGGGTATGAAGAGAAAATCACTAAAACTGATGTTGGGCCGACAAATAAAACCATTCACTTGGAAAATTCACCAAAGAGCCAAAATGAACAAACAAACGGCTCTGACACCTCACAGGGAGAAATATCGCAAAATGTGTCTATTGACAGTAGCAATTCAGATATCAGTAATAAATCAAACTCAATAAAAACAGAACCAATGAAAGATATCACCAACAAAGACGAACCAATGAATGAACACATTGACAAAAGTGATACAACAGATGATAATTATGTAGATAAAACCCTTTTGACACCACTAAATAACAATGTTGTTGACAATACAGAACAATGTAATATTTGTGGACAATTTTTAAACAATTCTGACATTATTTATTATCAAGGACATCCACAAGATGCTGTGGAAGAATACATAGCCTTGACCAATGAGAAATTGGTACTTTCTGCAGGTAAGTTTTATAGAGTTTTATTTTTCAGCAACATCTATGGTTGCTGCTGTGATTAGCAGTATCATCGATAAAATCATGCCACCATAGGTCCTCCACTACATGCACAGTTATGTGTGCGTGACTTGTCATTGCTTACTTGCCCGGGTTTGCCGAGGCTGCCCAAAGAGACTCTCAGCTTATGTATGTGATCCAGTCAGTTCATGTAAATGTTACTGTGTCAATGGTGAATTTTTACTAATGTAATATACTACTTGACCAATTTAAGAAATTCTTTCGAAAGCTGAGAAGAAGCTGAGCTGATTGAGAAGTAACAAAGGCTACTTTCAAACCCAATATTCGCACGTGATCGAACCTATGCGGGTGTAACCGCGGGATGCAGCTAATAGAAAATAAACTCAACCAAAAAATTGCTAATCTAATTTAACTTAATTTTAATTTTAGGAGATGAAGGTGACATCATGGAAAGACCTCAAACAAATTTAACTGGCTTCTCAATATTTGACCAACAAGGGCACTTATGCGCCATCGATGCAGGCCTCATAGAGAATGATGTGAGGATCTACATTTCAGGATACTTGAAGTCTATTTGTTCTGACTCACCCGATATTGATGAGGAGTCTGTACCTGTAAAAGAAGTCGGCCCTATTATTGAATGGTAAGATATTTTAAGGGTCTGAGGACGTTTTTAGTGTCAGGCGGATTTGCTCACGCAATGGAATATTGGCCAATAGCCTAAGAATGGCAAAATAGTTTATATAGTCTAAAATGTGTATCTTCCTTTTATATTTATTAAAAAAATATTTTATCACTTCTATCTTCAATGATATAGGTAGTAGAAAAAGTGGGCTCTACAAAAAACATTATTATATTATTCCTTCATGCAAGAACGAACTCTTTTTAATTAAGTGCACACATGTTGAATCTGATTAATTATTATTCTGGTAGTATGATCCAAAATTTACTGAGACCCATAATGAAATGTTACAGGTACCTTCATGGATTTGATGGAGGAAATAGGAACTGTATCACACTATCCACAGAATTTGGTGAATACAATCTCCTGAAACCTAGTGACCAATACAAGCCATTAATGGATAATTTATACGAAAAAATTTGGTTGAGCAAAGTTGTCATAGAGTATTTAGAAGAGAACGATTATCTGCAACCAACTTACGAAGACTTGATAGGAATAGTTAGGAATCGCACAATTCCCGAGTTAGATGATAAGCAAATGAGTGAGGAAATGCTACACAAACACTCCCAGTTTGTGTGTGACCAAGTTGTTAGCTTAGAGACTGACGAAGGCGACGACCCTCTTATTACTCTTCCGTGTATGAGAGAGTTGGTCAAATTAATGGGTATAAAATTTGGCAAACGAAAATTTCGCGCTAAAATAGAATTTAAAAAGGTAGACAAAAAGGCTTGGACGAAAGCCACTACGACACCCCTAGTTAGAAAAACATTCGAAATCTTCTTTACCAACCAGTTGGACAAGACTAACCACGAACTTGTATTGAGAAGGAAAAGATGTGGCGTGTGTGAGGCTTGTCAGTTCCCAGATTGCGGACAATGTAATGCGTGTAGGGCTATGGCTAAGTTCGGCGGACATGGACGCACTAAGAAGGCTTGTGTCCGACGCCTGTGTTCTCACATGACCATTGAACAATCCCCCGAGTCCGAATCGGAGGATGAGGAAGACTTTCAACAAATGGTGGAAAAGAAACAGCATGACAAAATTGACGATATTGTTCCTGTTAAGTACACTAGCACAAACAGAAAAATAAGATGGGTTAATGAACCTATAAAAGCTGATTCAACTAAAGTTTACTATGATAGGGTTGAAATTGATGGTTCGGAACTTTTTATCGGTGATTATGTTATGGTTGAAACGTCACAGCCGAGTACTCCAGCTTTAGTATCAAAAGTTGTTTACATCTGGAAGGAAACACTCGATTCCAAAGTAGGGTTTTTCCATGGAGAAGTTTTTATAAGATCTTCTGACACTGTTCTGGGTGAAGTTGGAAATCCTAGGGAAATTTTCTTAGGCGATAGGTGTTCTCACGGAGCCCCTCTCTCGTCTATATTAAGAAAGGCAGATATAGAGAAAAAAATCCTGCCTCCTGATTGGTTTAAACTTGGTGGTAAAGAACTCGAAGATTCACATGTCGAAGATGACGGGAAAACTTACTTTTACAACAAGTACTACGATAGATTCACCGCACGATTTGTAGATCTGCCTATAGATCCCGTTTGTCCTAATGAATTAAGAAAACACAGATACTGTCCCTCATGTGAGAGGAAAACAAGAAAAGACGCTCAAAACATTCCTAAAGTTTTAGGTAAATTAGCTGAGAAATCAAGTGTAGTGACCGAAGCGAACAGAACTGAATGGACAACAGTCATGTGGCAAGATTACGAATTTAAAAAAGGTGGTGCTGTATTCCTTAAACCGGGAACGTTCAAGTTTAAAAAAAGTTTTAGTAGCTACATGAAAAGTAGTATAAAATCAAAGATTAATGATAAAGTTGATGAAGAGATCTACACTGAGTATTACCGTAAGAGTGATAACAATACGCGCGGCTCCAATATCGATACCGGGGAACCATTCTGCATCGGTTATATCGCTGCTGTTGTAGCTAGTGCTGAAGGCCCTCTTATCGCACCACAAGACATTTACCTTAAAGTAAACGTGCTGTACCGACCTGAGAACACAAATAACAGATTCCCACAGCACGAAGATGTAAATCTTGTGTACTGGAGTGATGAAATTCGTGAAATTTCCTTTTCCGCTGTTGTCGGTCCCTGCCATCTTGTTCACGAACAAAATATTCCGCAACCGGAGTCTGCTCACGAATGGCTCGAAAAAGATCCCTGCAGGTTCTACTTCAAAATGGCCTATGACAAAGAGTCTGGTCAGGTCAAGGACGTGCCGCAACAGGCGACAAACGTTGGCCGAACTGAGAAAGGAAAAGACAAGGGTAAAGGAAAAGGAAAGAAATCTAGTAAACAGATTGAGCCCTGTACGAATGAAATCGATGAAGTTAAAGTAAGGCCACTAAGAACGCTGGACGTGTTTGCGGGATGTGGTGGACTTTCTGAGGGTCTGCATCAAGCGGGCGTCGCAGAATGTAAATGGGCCATCGAAAACTTACCAGCGGCTGCTCATGCCTATTCATTAAATAACAAGAACTGTACTGTTTTCAATGAGGATTGTAATGCATTATTGAAAGATGCAATGTCTGGCGCCACACACAGCGCAGGAGGGTTGCGTCTACCTATGCAAGGCGAAGTAGAATTACTTTGCGGCGGTCCACCGTGCCAAGGTTTCTCAGGAATGAACAGATTCAACTCCAGAGAATATTCAAATTTTAAAAATTCCCTCGTCGCTTCATACTTGTCATATTGCGACTATTACCGTCCAAAATATTTTATTCTCGAAAATGTAAGAAACTTCGTGGCTTTTAAGAAGGGAATGGTGCTAAAATTAACCCTTAGAGCTTTACTGGATATGGGCTACCAATGCACTTTTGGTATCCTGCAAGCTGGTAACTATGGTGTACCACAAACGAGGCGGAGACTTATCATTTTGGCGGCTGCGCCGGGTTATAAGCTGCCGTTCTATCCGGAACCTACACACGTATTCAGTCGGCGCGCGTGTACACTAACGACGACAATCGACGGAAAGAGATTCGTGACTAACGTTCATTGGGACGAGTCTGCTCCTAGACGTACTTGTACTATTCAGGACGCAATGAGTGATCTACCACAAATATGTAACGGAGCTAATAAAATTGAGATGGAATATGGATCGATGCCGGAGAGCCACTTCCAGCGAATGGTGAGAAGCAAGGACGAGAGCGCGAAGCTTCGGGATCACATCTGTAAAAACATGGCTCTTCTCGTTCAGGCGAGGATTTGCCGGATACCAACGACTCCTGGATCTGATTGGAGGGATCTACCTAACACATCCGTTGGTTTACCAGACGGAACTAAATGCAAGGTAAATATAAATGCAAATCAATCAGATCTCGAAAACGATCTTGATATACAAAGTGTGATATTCCCACATTCCCCGGGGCAATTGGGGATGAATGGGCCCAAGTTTGTATGGAAAATGCTATTTTAAAGGTGTCTTAATTTGCAGGTATTACAATATCGGTACGACGACAAGCGTAACGGGCGGTCGGCCACGGGCGGTCTGCGCGGCGTGTGCGCATGCGCAGCCGGCAAGCCTTGCTCCTCCAACGACAAGCAGGAGAACACGCTCATACCCTGGTGTTTACCGCACACTGGCAACAGGCATAACAATTGGGCTGGACTTTACGGTAATAAATAACGAATAAGATAAGATATCTAAATATATCGTTTTAAGTGTGTTTAGGGTCAATTCTGCAGAGCTGGAGCACATATCAAAAAGTCAATCTAAAAAATATCGTAGCAAATTCACCCTTATTTTCATAACATTGTGGGGACACCCTTTAATTTTCGACTTTTTTGTGTTCCAGGTCAACGAGAAGTACCATTTAGGTTTTTGACCCCAAAATACAGAGTACTTCCGGTTATTATTATTGGTTGTATGGGCTTTTTTAATGACCAGTTATGGTCTATTGTGGCAGCCCTTTACATTACTAATTCCCTTGAGTCCAGGGACTTCCAGATTCTTTGGGCTGTACTGTAATGTTGTGCACCTCATTAGAAGCCACGGGTGCCTTTGGACCGTGGTGAGTCCTAGGACATGTCGGTTTCCTCACGATGATTTCCTTCACCGTAAAAGCGATTCCATAGCGCACATATTTTGGTGAAAAGGAAGGCCTTACAGCACAAGTAAAAAAAAAGTTGAAAATTAAGATACATTTTGGTACTTGCGAGATTTCGCTAAAATCTAAATATGCCCATATATTTTTATTGTTTTGACTTAAAACCTGGATTTGGCTTTAATAGGGACCATAGATCCCAGATATATGGTTTTAGTATTAACTCGATACCTCCGCGCGTTCCCGAGATAAAGGGTCTTGACAGACAGACGGACAACAAAGTGATCCTATAAGGGTCCTTTTTTACCTTTTGAGGTACGAAACCCTAAAAACTCATTTATATTTGACAGGACGTATATCCTGGGACGGTTACTTCAGCACGACAGTAACGGACCCTGAGCCGATGGGCAAGCAAGGACGGGTGCTTCACCCCGAGCAGAACCGAGTGGTGTCGGTGCGGGAATGCGCGCGCTCGCAGGGCTTCCCCGACACCTACGTGTTTGCCGGCTCCGTCCTGGATAAACATCGACAGGTATGTTCACATTGCTATATTATGTACTAGCTACGCTCGCGGTTTCACCCGCGTAAGTCCTGATCCCGCGGGATTTACGGGATCAAAAGTAGCCTATGTCCTTCTCCGAGGTCCTATTTATCTCTATACCAAAATTCATCAATATCGGTTCAGCGGTTTAGGCGTGAAAGCGTAACAGACAGACAGACAGAGTTACTTTCGCATTTATAATATTAGTAAGAGTAAGATATAGTGTTGCCATGTCTAAAAATCAAAAAGCATTTTACCATAAAAAAAGCCGGGCTCTTTAAGTCTTAAAAGGCTGGATGCTCAGAAAAATAAAGGATTTTAACAAAAATATAAAGAAAACATTTAGAAGCCGGAGTTTTAGAGTCCCAAGGCTGGGCGCTAAAAGAAGGATGTTATTGATGAATTGGAATAAAACACAATTTTAGTCTGGACAAGAGATCAAAAAGCCTAACTGTTTTATACTTTATCGGGACGGATGACAACGCTAGTTATATCTAACTTGTTTGATCCAAATCGTACTGACATGGTTGATAAAATAGCAACATACGGTTTTGTTTTTCGCCTAACCACGACTTAACAATTATGGTTAACGCGTAATGTTTATAAGTAGGCGGGCTTGGCGACATCAAGACCGGTAAACTCCATTTCGAATGACACTTCTCGTTCTTTTCTATGTTCCTAAAATTATAATATTTTATTTCCCAGGTTGGAAATGCGGTACCGCCCCCGTTGGGAGCGGCTCTCGGTAGAGAAATCAAGAAGGCATTCGCTGTAAGTTTTACTTCTTAGCATAAGTCATAGGAATCAATGCCATGTTTATACATTTTTGAATGTTTTTACAATTAGACAATACTTACTTATATTAAAAATTATGTCGACTTTTAATTCTAATGCACTGGTTGTCATTCAAATAAAAGGACGTTTATGAAATAATCGATTTTTAATTATTTTGTAACACTTTTAGTTTTACGTTTAATGTTTTTTATTAAAAGACTTAATTCTGCGTCTTCTTTAGACTTTTTAGTGTCGGGTTGTTCATTTGGCGTGTCTGCAGGTCTCCGTTTTAATTTTTCCTGTATCAAACGTTCCATATTTTTTGTCTTTTTAAAATTAGGATCGCTAGGATCAATATTATACAAATGAGAATTGTATAGAGCCGAGAATCGATCATCGTTTACGTTTACTTCGAAGTCGGGAAGTGTTTGTTTTTGTTCAATCATTTTTTGTTTGAGCTTTTTCCTTCTGGATTTTTTGTCAGTACCATCTGCTTCCTGGATCTTTTTAAGGCTAAAGTGTGATTTACCATCGTCTTGATCATCAAGTAACAACTGTAACTCAGCTTTTCG
Source organism: Idaea biselata (assembly GCA_958496205.1). Classification (NCBI taxonomy): domain Eukaryota; kingdom Metazoa; phylum Arthropoda; class Insecta; order Lepidoptera; family Geometridae; genus Idaea; species Idaea biselata. The sequence continues at coordinate 8,588,871 of OY292395.1, forward strand.
CTTTTCGTCTTCACTATTTTCTCCATCGCTCTCATCGTCTTTTGGTTTACGTTTATTCTTTATTTTTTTAGATTTAGCTTTAAATTCGGGTTTATTAAACTCCTCAGCAAAGTAGGGATCGTTCATATCAACGTCTGATGGTATATCGTCGGATTCACTTCCTTCAGAACCAGACTTCTCATTATCTTGTTCTAACTTCTGTTTGTTTTTCAATTTCTTTAACTTTTTCTTTTCTTTCTTCTTCTTTAATAGCTTTTCGAATGGTGTCAAATCTTTTTTACCTGTAATATTAACTATTGTTAATACATTTTATTTTATTAATGAATATTTTAAAGAACTTATAGCCCAATGTAGACAAGAATGGAAGAAAACATTAAGGTTAATTCATATATGTAAAATAATATGAAATTTAACTCACTTTTCGGTTTTTATCGCGTTGGTTTTATTATGTTTCGCATTTTTTAAACTTCATACAAATGTTTCGAGGACTTTACAGTGCCTTGGTTCACTCGTGGAACACTTCACGGGAGACTCGAGTTCAGGAGGCATTATAAAGCCCTCGAAACGTTAGGCGTTGAAAAATGCTAAATATAATAAAAGCAACGCGATTGAAACCAAAAATGGAGTTAAATCAGCATCGCGAAACTGCAAATATATTTAAGAAAAATAATAATTTCCATACTTACCACTGTCATCCAATTTCTTCTTAACCAATTCCTCAGCCTTATCTTTGATACCCAATCCCCAAGTTATTTCCATCTCCATGTCTTTGTTCTTCTTCTTGTCTTCCTTTTTCTCAATATCTTCTAATAGCATTTTGTATTTTTGGATTGGGTCATCATTTTCTGGGTCAGATTGGGAGTCTGAGGCACCTTGAATACTTTTCTCATCTGGTAAAAGTAATGCAAACAATCAACAATCAAGGAATAAATTATTAGACAATTCATTGGCACATACACTTGAACTTGCAACTTCATGAACACAACCCTATATCTTCTAGGACCTAGAAGATATAGGGTTGTGTTCATGAAGTTGAATATAGGGTTGTGTTCATGAACCTAGAATCTAGGTAAACAGATAAAAACTAGAGATGGGCCAACTATGAAATTCATTTTAAGATCAGTTAATTCGGAGATATTCGGGTTAGTCATCATCACTCGATATCCTCGCGTATGCGTACGGATGATCGTGCGTCAGGTTTTTTCCTAACTCTTCTAAGATACCATATTTAAAAATATTGATTTTAATTGCTTAATGTTATCTGAAAAGGTGCTAATTAGTCTGCCCTCTCTATTATGAACTATATCACTCTGCTGTGACTTTAAAAAACCGGATCATTAAAAAAACTTGTTTTCTCAAAATATCTACCTTCGCTTTCATCACTACTAGAAGCCAAATAGTCCTTCAACTCTAAATCATCAATTTTCCCATCTAGCGCGCTCTTGATCACTTCTTGCCTGTTAGGGTTGGTAGAGTCCCAAGTGAGTTCGACTTTAGCTTGCTGCAGCGCTGTCGTCGTGAACAGTCTTGGTTTGTATTTCACCAGGTCTGGTAACTTTGTGCACACTTCACGGGGTTCCTTCAAATTGCATAATAATTTGATAGATGCACCTTTATTTTTTATATTCTGATTATTTCGATAATGCGTTTTTGATTATGGGCTCGTTTTCCAAAATTTTCCAAAACCCCTACCATGAGTTGGTACATAAATAAATATATTCCACAACGTTACACACAGCGTAGTCTAGCCCCAAACTAAACACTAGATTTGTACTATGGGTACTAGATAACGGATATACTACATATTATACTTCTTTTTTTGTTAATACATACATATTATGATACATCGAAACACCCAGATCAGAAACAAATATTTATTTTTAAGCATAAATACTTGCACCCGGCGGGAATCGAAGCAACCTTCTGCATTGTAGTCGGGCCTTCTCCAGACGCGTCACAGCGGTCGTCAAATACGTGAACTGTAACGTTAACAGTTTGAGTATGTTCGCAACGCAAAATATCGGTTCGCGCGGCCCCCACGGTGTCCCAGTGCGCAAGGGGACAAGCAGAGTGGGCGCGCTGTGCACAAGGTCAAACTGTTAACATTACGTATTTACGTAGTAACTCATGGTAGGGGTACAGCTCAAATTGGGTCCTTTTTGAGAAAGGGTAAGCGCTTTCTCTAAAGCTGGAGACGGGGGCGTGGCGCGGAATTCCTTTGTAACTATTGTCTATTCCGTGGTACACAGACAATATTATAGTCACAAAAGTATTACGCGCTGTGCCTCGTCGTCTCGCCAATGAACTCGCACATATTGTGCAGTCGACAAGTCGATAGTGGCTTACTAGAACCAACCTCATCAAAAGTGACATCATCGGGTATAAACCTCATATCCAGTCTAGTGGCACTGCTTTCATACTCCATCCCGTCACATTCAGAGTACAACTTGTCAGCTGAAGCCACACTGTCACATTCTACTACGGCATAGTAATATTTCAGCCGGTTGAGCTGGTACCGACGCAGTTTCTCTATGTGATATGTTGAACCTGGAAGAATATTTAAGTTACTGGTCAATTCAGTTTTTCAGTTGTCCAATAAAATCCAGAGAGTTTTACTTAACGCCTAAATATCCATGAAGTACTACAGTCTTTTTTAAGTTAAATATTAGAATACCTTCTTCATTTCCACCGTCATCAGACAAATTGTCGGCTTTTTCTTCAGTAAGTTCAATAGGACCTCTTATTTCTTCTTCCTTCATCCTCTTCGTACCATATTCCGAGGGATATATCTAAAAAATAGATGGAGCTATGAAGTAAGCTAGCACTTTGCACTGGCATAAACTAGATAGCTGTGTAGTGAGCAGAGTACTGTTCTACCTGAATTTTCTATACTTACTGTTACTTTATGTATGACGCCTCCTGCAGGTAAGAATGAGTTTAACAGAACCATTAGATCCACTGCTTTTATGTTATCCCAGTCCATGTTACATATTGCAATTCTGAAAAAGAAAACTGCTAAAAATGACATGTACAAAATCTATTTGCAAATCTGTTCTTCCCACTAATATTATAAAGGTAAAAGTTGGTATTTGTGTATGTTTGTTGGTCCGTCGCCCAAAAACTGCTGAAACTATTACAATAAAATTCAGAATGAAGATACGTGAAGGGTGAAACCGCAGGTGCTGTTAGTGATAATAACTTCTAAGAATTTTTTAAATCCTAATCGTAATGCATCCTTTTAAAGGATAAAAACTGTATCCTGCATCAGTGTCCTTAACTTTGTTATTGTTATAATATAACTTTTTACGAAATTGGCTTCTAAGTCTAAAAGTTTTAGTTAAATTGTCTATACCTTCGGGTAGACTCATCAGTACTTCCAGCATCTGCATCAAGTTCACCCCACTCATGTACGTAATCACTGTCTGGTTCCACATCACTACACTCTTCCTCTGATGAGCTGTCTGTCTGTAATACTCCTGCAATACACGCATGATGAATACATAGATAAGAAAAAGAAATTAAAAGGCTTTGTCATTTATACAAATTCTACAAAGCTTTCGTTTATAATATTATAATAATTTAGGAGGAATTCTAAAGTTTGTTTTTTTTTGGTTACTAAATATTTACTGACCAAAAAAAACCAACTTGTGTGTGTACTAGGGCATGCAATATCGGAAGGTTTTCAATCCCGGGGTGATATCGATATTAAGAGCTCAATCCCGGGATCCCGGGATTGATACTGGGATTTTAGATATCGTTAAAAAGGCGAATTTAATACAATAAAAATGTGTAAAATCTAAAATATTTAATATATTTAAGACTCTAGTGGTTTCATTACGTAAATAAGTTACCCTGAGGGCCGTCCACCCCATCATTTTGGAAATATGGCGGACAAATAGCCTAATCCCGAAAGTGTCTAAACTTTCACGCCAAATTCTAGTCGCACCACTAAAATGATTTTAGCAGAAAAAAATTGCATGCGAGCTTGTATGAAAAATACTTGTCTTAAAAATTGCAATGAATCACGTTACTTTTATTGTTTTAAACATTTTACCAATTCCCTACGCTTCTAAATCTTTACAGATCTCTTCCTCAGGGGTAGACTAATTTGGGTTTAATTTTAGTAGTTCTATTCAATCATTCCATGAGGAAAAATATAGCTAAAAACCTTAATTTATACCCAAATAGTAAATTGCTCAAATCTCGATATCCGATCACTCAATCCCGGGATTATAATATCGAACTTTTGCGTCCGAGATCCCGGGATTACGAGATCCCGGGATTACGATATCCCGGGATCCCGGGATTCATGCCCTAGTGTGTACCTCTTAAAAATTCAATATGCAAAATATTCAATACATTGTTTACTTAAATTTCGGATGCTATTTCATTGAAAGTCCCAGTTTATGTGATAGTTGTATAATAATTTAAGTTTACCTTCACCACGAGCGTAATCAATATCCAGATCCAGCAATCGTTCCTTAGTTTTCTTGTCAAGCTTTCCACGAGTTAGTTTGTCATTTGCAATTTTTTTCTGTTGTTCATTGTCATTTTCATCGTCGCTTTGTGGGCGGCGGACAAAACGTCCTGATGTATCCAATGCCTTCTCTTCTGTTAATTTGTCATTGTCACCTAAATATGTAGTAAAATATAAAAAAAGCTAACAACATAGTAACAAGATAACTAATAAAAGAGAAGGTTGCACTTTAGAATCCTACGTCACGATTTTGGGGGTAGCGAGAGGTGGGGGGGAGGGGGGCAGTGTTGTGCAACCCCTCTAACACCTTCCCCCCTTGAGCAGATGCGTAATTTAAAAAAATCCATAAATATAATAATAATTTAGAGGTTATAATTTCTCTAAAATTTGAATATGTGTGGGCACAAGCGCGACGCAAGGGCTGTAGCAGCAGCCTCTCAGCCCTTGCGTGACAAAAAGCAGCACCAGACACTCACCTTCGCAGCTTTGGCAGCAGCTTAGTTTTATTCATAGATAGTATTAGGCGCTTTGGCGAGCGAGCGAAGCGAGCGTGTCGCGACAGCGGTCGCCAGCTGCGTGTAATCATGTTCTAACATTAACCTAACCTATCCAAGTCGGGGTGATCCGTATATTTTTTTCGAAGTTCAAGTAAAAATGTATGAAATTTTTTTTTTTCATTGCTCAACATAATACTAGCAATAATGGTTAGTCCTCTTTCTCCTCTATCTCCTACAAGTCTTTTTTTATACAAATTCGTGACGTAGGATTCTAAAGTGCACCCAAAGAGAAAATAAAATATTACTTTGTTGTGTTGTTAAAACAAATTTAATTTTTCTTGTGCATGCAGTCAAATATTTGGTAGTTTTGTGAAAGTTGTGTGTGGGTCTAGTTATTTTATGAGTGTCATTTGGAAATGTTACGTACATAAAAACTTCAGAACCAATTGTAAATAATGTTTATATTCAGATAGCCGGACCCCTCGAATAACAGATAAACTACACTTTCCGTCGTATTATTTGCAAGGGATGAGGACTACCGTGAGTAAAACAGAAGCACATCTTTATAGTAAGTAGGTACCTATTATAATTTAATTAAAAGACTTCTGTCACCTGATTCGTCGTTCTCAGAACTGCTTTCTTCAGATTCTTCTATGTCATAATACTTTCTCAAATTTTCCGTAGAAGTCTCGTTAACAGGCCTTCCGCGTTTATCTACAGTATATTTAACTTTGAACTTGTCGTCACTGAACATAGACTGAAATCTTTTGTCGATTTTAACTTTACGTTCATGCTTTGGGATTTGTCGATAGCGTGGATCGTTCAAGTATTTTGTAAACCGACTGTCTTTTAAGATATCACCCATCGTGCAGTCCGTTTTGTGTGATTCTAAACTAAAATTGTTAGAAAGAAATTATGAATTACGACATAACCTCTACAATTTCTACAAACATAACCTCACTTTCCAATTTTTTTCATCAGCCACGTAGTGTTGCTATACTTTTGTTTTTGAAAAGGATCAACATTCATATTAATTATCTAGAATAAAAAGTAAAAATATTTTCAATTATTCATACAGCTTTTTCAAACATTATTTATATTACTTCCAATGGAAAAGAGGCGTAATGCATAAGAAATAAGTTCAAATATGGCAATAAGTAAGCACCACATCTGAACTTTATTGGCTAAGGTGGCAATGTTGAAGGTCAACAACGTCACACTGACGTTGACAAAAATTGCAATTAAAAAAAAATTTAACCAAGGGTTTCAATTAATGATGGGACTCGAGTGACATTTTACGACTCGAGTCACTCGCATAGAGACTACGAACTACTCGAACTTTACTCGAGTGAAAGGTACACTCGAGTCACATGAAAATCACTCGGGAGTCGAGTAACTTTATTTGACTCGAGACAATCTTTTTTTCATCCCATCTATTCGAAAAGTGTCGCTTTGTTCCTCTAAAAGTGCGACCAAAGTAGCTCTTTTCTGTTATGAGATAAACAGGCGGGAGCAAAGTAAAACAGCCGGGAGCAAAATAAAATAGGCGGGAGCAAAGTAAATTTGAATTTGGAACATAATATGTATCATTTATAGAAATCAAACGTAAATTATATGAATTACTGGCTGATATGTGTTGAGTCACCGTAACACAAGCTTAGTCGCTTACCACGGGGCTAGATGGCGCTGTGTGTTGTTTACAGAATTTGTTTATTTTATTAGTTTCATTAGATTCATTAGTGTCATTATTTTCATTAGTTTCATTAGATTCATTGGTTTCATTAGTATCATTAGTTTCATTAGTTTCATTTTTTTCATTAGTTTGATTAGTTTCATTAGATTCATTAGTTTCATTAGTTTCATTAATCTCATTAGTTTCATTAGTTACATTTGTTTCATTTGTTTTATTCATTTTGATTATTTTTTTAGTATTTATATGAAATTTTCACAGATAATGTATTTCTGTAGCCGCTATAACAACCAACAAATATTTATAGAGGGCTTCTGTATAATAAACGTGATATTAAAATTTTATACCCAACATTTTTGTTTAAGTAAAAAGGTATATTCACGAATTACGTAACACCATATCTTATTTATTTTCTCATAGAAAGGGGATGAAAAGTAGAGTATATGACTCGAGAGCAAATTATTTTTGCCTCGGGCGATGTATACTTTGAAGTAACGCCCTCGCCGTAAAAATACTATTTTGCTCCCTTGTTATACAATCTACTATTTTTGCATTTTCGTGTTAGAAGAAAAGTAAAAATAGTACTCTGATGATCTATAATTTTCGGAATTTTACTTTTTTACCGTGGAACTAAACTGTTAAAATTTGAAAAAACCAGTACGAGTTTTAGACTAGGGTAGATAATGTTTGACAAGGAATTAAATTATAGTAGAATGAAACCCATTGGAAAAGGAAGAGAATATAACAAAAATTACAGGAAAAATAAATTACGGGCGATTTGGGGTCGGGAACCCCCCACCCGGTGGGTTGTTAAGGGTAAAAATCGGTTTTTCTTGATTTCCAGCAAAACTACAAATCCTATGGAAAAAAGTTGAATGGCAAATAGGGCTTGCAATCCGGATAACGGATATCCATATTATCCGGATATCCGTCGATATTAATATCCGGATTTAGTTGACTTTTTTATCCGGATAATTCGGATTTTTCGGATAATTACTTTGCATGTACAAACAAATACAAACTAGTAGTTCTGCGCACAGTAGACCTTGCGAGCACTTTATTAGGAGTACCTACATAGGAATAACATAGACACCTTAAAAAACAAGTGATAGAAGATGAAAATATGAAGAGTTTGTGATGAAAAAGTAGTACCAGGAGCGACTTCTATGTAGTACCTTGTTGTTCTTGTGGATAAAGGGTCTATTCTAGAGGAAGAAGTTGATAAGTGATCAATCTATTGTATATATATCCTGTTCATCATTCCGAAGATCCTAATTAGATCTTCATTGTATTTTTCGGGACTAATTTGAAGGTATAAATAAAATACCTCATAAATAAAAAGAATCTTTGCATCGGATCTCATGGTGCGGAGAAATCAAAGAGCCTGTGGGAAAATACTCCACCAATATTTAATCCTATACCACAAAAAAAATGTGTAGGCTCATAGAATCTGTTTATTAAGTTTCATCAAAATCGGTAAAAAAATACGCCCTGTAGAGAAGTAACAAACTAACCAACTGTAACAGAAAACAAATATTGCCAGACTAGAAGCAGAGACGCTTCGCTCGCTCACTCAATCGCAGACATAAATGCAAGAATTACCCAAAGTTGTCAATTATTGCAATTCACTCGTTTTTTAGACTTGTAATTTTATCGGTTTCGTGTATCCATATCTTTTGAAAATCCACTTGAATATATCCATTCTTCTTCTTCTTCCGGTGCCTCCTCACAACTGGAGGTTGGCCGTCAGCTTAGCGAACTTGTTCCGGTCTTGTGCCAAGCGAAAAAGTTATTCCACGCTGGAAACTTTCGTCCAATCTCGGATGATTCTCAACCACGACTTCTTTCTTCGTCCAACGCGTCTCTTGCCTGCGACTTTGGCCATCACTATTATTTGGCAAAGCTCGTATTTTTCGTGTCGCAAAACTTGACCCAAGTATGCTACTTTTCTGTTCTTGATGGTTTGCAACAGCTCGCAGCTTTTGCCGACATGTTGGTGTACCCGCACGTTGGAGACTTTCTCTGTCCAGCTAATACGTAGCATTCCACGATAGCACCACATCTCGAAAGCTTCGAGGAACCCTTGTGTATTGACTTTCACAGTCCAGACTTTACTACTGTACATGACTACTGGCCACACATAACACTGGCGTATTCTAACCCTGAGCTTTATGGATAGTTGGCGACTGCATAAAACTTTATACATTTTCTTTATATGACTTGGGCAATTCCAATCCGGGAACGAATTTCTTGTTCGGTATCCCATTTTTCATTAACCCATGCAAACGTATAAATACCTCGGATTTAACCTTTGAAACCCGCACTATATCTGAACCTGCGACAGTGATTCTGGGATTAAGGTGGCTCCTTGATACTGCCAGAAATTTAGCACGTTTGGCACGTTTAGCGATTTGAAACCGTTTCATACTAAACCTTAACTCTGTCTAATAATATCTGTAGGTTCAGCTCTGATGAGGCTATAAGTGCAATGTCACCGGCATATCTTAAATTGTTCACGATTTTTCTCTTTAATTGAACACCGACCTCATATTCTTCTAGCGCGTCTGATATTCGATCGATCCGACTCCGATACAGTGGCTACCGCAGAGAAAGGCATTTATTTTCGAGAGTTTTAGCAACCAGTTCAACAGCTTAAATCAAAATAAAAATCAAAATTGCCGACCGAGATCTCGAGAAAATGTATGAAACTATTAGAATATGCGTATATCTATAAAAAAACCGTTGTTTTTAATTATTCATGCATATGATGATTAATTAAAACTTTGTAGCAGGATTTTTTGACTTAATTTTATTTAATTTCAAAAATTATCCGGATTATTCGGATAGCCAAAAGTTAACGGATAATGCAAGCCCTAATGGCAAAGTTGTAGGTAATAAAAAGATCTACAACTTTTGCTTAAACAATTTTTACATATAACCTCAAAATGTATGTGAAAAATTCAAAAAACAACGTTTTCGGTTTTTATTAGAGATGCAACGGATATCCGGTTGCTATCCGGTATCCGGCCTATCCGGCCATTATTTTACTATCCGGCCGAATACCGGATAGTTGCGCACTATCCGGCCGGATACCGAATAGGGATTCTGTTTGGTATTTAACTTTGAAAAATGGTTAGTTGCCATTATTTTAGACAAATAAAATAAACACAGAATGAAGTACAAGTTCACAATCACGTATACACTACTAAGTATACACATTAAACAAAAAAAAACTTATCTATTCAGCAAAATAGGCGGGTGCACGTGTACTGCATACGAAATAGTTTCGTACGTACTGACCTAATAAAACTTGTTTCTTGCCTAGAAAACGGTCCGCGCGAACCTACAATACGTAACAGGTTGAAACCTGCACGACGCGCCCGCCGCCAAACTAAAATGTAGGTATCGTTTGGCCGGCCGAATATTCGGCGGCCGGATACCGGATATTCGGCCGGTGATGAGGCCGAATATCCGGTATCCGGCCAAACAACTATCCGTTGCATCACTAGTATTTATTGTTTATCTTATACAAAAAAGTTAGTTTTTCACCAAATTTGGAAAAAACTTGCCTATTTATGCCCTAAACACACTGTTAATTTTTGGATTCAAAATATTTATTTTTTCACCTTAATTTGACTTAATATCGAAAAAAGCACCCTACTTTTGAAGCAAAAAATTTGGTGTCAAAATATCTGATTTTTTTAAAAAGTCGGTGGGCTTTTTGTTTTTTGGATCCTCTACTTTCTGATGGTCTAATAAAAATATACATTACAATGGTAAATTTTCTCAGAAAATGCAAAAAAAAAAAAAACTCGAATCCGAATTATCAGCTTCAAATTTGGCTGGGTAACGAACTGACAGAAACAGATTGGGGCTGGAAACAACATCAACGTGGCATTATACCCAAAGAACATCTTAAATCCGTATGTGGACCTTGCATAGTCGACGGCAGACACCTTAATTTTTATTTGATCTCTTGTCGTACTATGACACCTATATATTTGGATAGAAGAGACCTAAATATACAGAAAATATTCTATCACATGTTGTTCTAAAGTGACACGTTTCCGAGATAATGGGCCAATGAAATTATAAATGGAATTTGTTCGAAAAAAATAAAAAAACGCTATTTCGCGGATGGATTCGTATACCAATCGAAAGAAGACGTCCAACTAAACAATCTTTGCCTTCAAACTATGCCTCTAAGCCGAAAATTGAAATTGAAATGAAATTGAAAATCTAAAATTGGGGCACACATCGAATCGTCGTGGTCACCTTTCAGAAATCTATCGGTAAACCATGAATTGAAACAGTCGTCATATTTTTTCTTCAACTCCGTACACTCTTCTCTTATGCTGTTCATTATTCAATAGATTTTAAGTCAATAAAAGTGAACAATTTAAAAATTGCACAATTATTTCACGAAGACGAAAATGAAAATAATTTTGACATTGACATTTACATATTGAAACTAGTGATGGGACTCCAGTAGCATTTTACTCGAGTGACTAGTAGGTAGGTCTAGTTAATATAGTTCTTACTCGGGTGAAAAAAAACCTTGACTCGATTTTTGAGTGACTCGAGTCGACTCGCGATTTGAGCGGATTGATCGATTTTCACGCGAGTTTAGAATTTAGTTGAGACTTATAGTTGTAACTGGTAAATAAGCTAGGGCCGAAGCCTTTAAAAATGGTCAAAAGTGGAACTAAATTATAGTAGAATGAAACCCATTGGAAGGCAAAGATTGTTTAGTTTGACATCTTCTTTCGATTGGTATACGAATCCATCCGCGAAATAGCGTTTTTTTATTTTTTTCGAACAATTTCCTTTTATAATTTCACTGGCCCATATCTCGGAAACGTGTCACTTTAGAACAACATGTGATAGAATATTTTCTGTTTATTTAGGTTTTTTCTATCCAATTATATAGGTTTCATTGTGTGATAAGAGATCGAATAAAAATTAAGGTGTCTGCCGTCGACTATGCAAGGTCCACATACGGATTTAAGATGTTCTTTGGGTATAATGCCACGTTGATGTTGTTTCCAGCCCCAATCTGTTTTTGTCAGTTCGTTACCCAGCCAAGTTTGAAGCTGATAATTCGGATTCGATTTTTTTTATTTTTTTGCATTTTCTGAGAAAATTTACCATCGTAATGTATATTTTTATTAGACCATCAGAAAGTAGAGGATCCAACAAACAAAAAGCCCGCCGACTTTTTAAAAAAATCAGATATTTTGACACCAAATTTTTTGCTTCAAAAGTAGGGTGCTTTTTTCGATATTGAGTCAAATTAAGGTGAAAAAATAAATATTTTGAATCCAAAAATTAACAGTGTGTTCAGGGCATAAACAGGCAAGTTTTTTTCCAAATTTGGTGAAAAAAATAACTTTTTTTGTATAAGATAAACAATAAAAACCAAAAACGTGGTTTTTTGAATTTTTCACATACATTTTGAGGTTATATGTAAAAATTGTGTATGCAAAAGTTTTAGATCTTTTTATTACCTACAACTTTGCCATTTTTTTTTTTTCATAGGACTTGTAGTTTTGCTGGTAATCAAGAAAAACCGATTTTTAACTTAAACAACCCACCGGGTGGAGGTTCCCGACCTCAAATCGCCCGTAATTTATTTTTCCTATAATTTTTGTTATATTCTCTTCCTTTTCCAATAGGTTTCTTTCTACTATAATTTAGTTCCACTTTTGACCATTTTTAAAGGCTTCGGCCCTAGCCTATTTACCAGTTACAACTATAGGTCTCAACTAAATTCTAAAGCCGCGTGAAAATCGATCAATCCGCTCAAATCGCGAGTCGACTCGAGTCACTCAAAAATCGAGTCAAGGTTTTTTTTCACCCGAGTAAGAGCTTTAGTAATTAAACCTACCTACTAGTCACTCGAGTAAAATGCTACTCGAGTCCCATCACTAGTTTCAATATGTAAATGTCAATATCAAAATTATTTTCATTTTCGTCTTCGTGAAATAATTGTGCAATTTTTAAATTGTTCACTTTTATTGACTTAAAATCTATTGAATAATGAACAGCATAGGAGAAGAGTGTACGGAGTTGAAGAAAAAATATGACGACTGTTTTAATTCATGGTTTACCGATAGATTTCTGAAAGGTGACCACGACGATTCGATGTGTGCCCCAATTTTTAAGATTTATCAGGATTGTGTCAAGGTAATGACTTGATAAGAATCTATGATTTGGTTATCGTCTCATTTATTGCTGTATGTATTCAATTTTTTCATGATTTATTTATTTTTTTCTTTGTAGAATGCAATGAGACAACAGAACATAGATTTCAAAGAAATTGACAAGGACATTCTGGGAACAGAAAGCGAGTTCAAAGTCCCTCCTTCGGGAAATAGCAGTTGACATCAGCGGAACATGATGTGTGCTTTACATCCTGCTCTCCTTTGCTGGAACAGTTTCCACAACACTGTGACAAAGTCAAACAGTTCTAAGTTTTAGTAATTTAAGTCATCAGAGTTTGCATTGTATACCTAGATAAACAGACATTATTGTACAGCCATGGAAAACTATACAGTAACAAAGGAGCTATGTGCCATGAGACACTTGAATTAATTAAAAACTACCTGTTACAACTCCGAGATCCAGAGATATACAAATATCAGTATATCTCTGAACAAATAGCTATCAAAACTGTAAGTTTTGACAGTCTTTTAGTAGCTTCATTACTGTTTATTTCTTTTTATAATGAACCACAGACATTTCAGTTTCCCCTACATAATAATAGCTTACAGTTATCTTTACAAAAAAGACAATTCCTGTATGTACAGCAACACTGCAAAAAGATCTCTTTTTTTAAATATTAGTAAGAAATTATTTATTACATTACATAGTAAATATTTTATTACAAGGTTACTGAATGCTTAACTAGCCTCAAATTATTCCTATAGTAAAATAATTTCCTAACTATATTTTTTAGAGTTATTTATGATTATGTCCTTTGTTTTGCACAACAAAAATAAAATGTGTGCTATCAAATTCAATGTATTTTACTAAATTACCTATCTCATAGGTTGTTATTGTAATGTACAACATGTTTATTAGTTACAGTGTAGTAGAAATTGCTTTAACATTTCATGCACTAGCATTTATTAGTGTAATTAAATTATGTTATGTTATGAGTACAATGTTTATGAAACAATACTAAATGTGTTAATAGAGTAGAAATTTTGTTCATATGAGTTTTCTTTGTGCACCTACTGTTTTAATCGGTTTATTCCACTTTGATCACCTGGGTGATATCACCCAGGTGATTTCAGTCGACATAATAGTGTCCTCAAATCACCTTGGAATCATATCACCCAGGTGATTTCAGTCGACATAAGTAGTGTCCTATGATCACCTTGGAATTAAATCACCCAGGTGATCTAAGGCGACTTTTTATTTTCGTGTAGTGGACTTTTATCACCTACTAAACCATGCTAATAAAAACTTTTAAATTAACACACAACTTAATATTACCTACTTAATTAGACTTACAAGAAACGAAAAATTGTTGCTTTTGTTTTATGACGTTATGTTTTTAAATATTTTCGATTAAAGCATTTGTGGATGACATATCTACACTTATATTATAAAGAAGAAAGGTTTGTATTTGTGTGTGTCTGTATGCTTGTAATGAATAAACTCAAAAACGACTTGACTGATTTCAAAAATTCTTTCACCAACAGAAAGCTACATTCACCCTGAGTAACATAGGCCAATTTTTATCTCGATATTCTTACGAGTGTGGGGCGAGCGTCACCAAACGACAAACTTTTTAGAAGGGTTCGTCGTAAGGCTAATATTATTCATTTACTTAATGCGTTAAAAAAAGACTCATTATTTTATGAGCTGCGTATAAAACAAAATTTAAATATTGGTCATGGTGAGTGTTCTTCCACATCGAAAACGACTCCTGCAAAAGACCGCAAAATATTTATAGAAGACTGTCAAATGGAACTAGTTAATGGTCACATTTCTATTGGCCATTTTCTCGAAAAGTTGCGATGATTTTCAAAGCTTTATTTTATTTTGTTTGTACCCACAGTTAATAATTGATCTTTTTTGGTTCCGTACTACAAAGGTAAAAAGAAACCCTTATATTATAACTTTTTATTTATGTTGAGACATTATAATATCATACAATCAATACTATTTAAACTAATAGACCCAATGACTTAAAGTTATGTATAAAAATTGTGTAATTAACATTAAACTGATTTAAATATTATGTTGTGTGTTAATTTGAAAGTTTTTATTAGCATGGTTTAGTAGGTGATAAAAGTCCACTACACGAAAATAAAAAGTCGCCTGGGTGATATGATTCCAAGGTGATTTGAGGACACTATTTTGTCGACTGAATTCACCTGGGTGATATCACCCAGTTGATCAAAGTGGAATAAACCTTTTAATCTTGTTCCTACTGTGGACTAGCACAAACTATTTCTTTCTCTGTAATGAATGTAAAATAATTTTTAACAATGGCTATAAGTATCATCTTATCTTTGAAAGAAGGAAATTAAAGGATATTATAGGTACAATGTGTAGTGAAAAGGAAGTAGAAAAGACTAGACTTTGCATTGGTATGAATTTGACCATTAATATGACAGGTTTGAGACTAAAATGGGAGAAATCTATACTAATACTAGCTGACCCGGCAAACGTTGTTTTGCCTTATAAATTATAGATAGTAGCCGATTCTCAGACCTACTGAATTCGTATACAAAATCTCATAAAAATCGGTCAAGCCGTTTCGGAGGAGTACGGTAACTAACACTGTGACATGGAAATTTTATATATTAGTTAGATTATAAATACCAATGTTACTGTGCCTGTCTGTTATTTTTTTAGGCCTAAACCCCTGAATCGATTTTGATGAATTTTGTAACAGAGATAGATGGGCCATTGGCCAGAAGGAAATAAATACAAATAATTTATAATTTTAACTTATTTAATACATTCAAATTACCATTACTTAATACAGTAGTATAGTATTATCTTTGACTGGTGTCCCGAGGTCTATATACAAAGCCACGACTCTTCATTTCTCTGATAACTCCTGCAGGAAGTCTTCCTGATACAGAAATTGCATACACCCCCTTGCAAAAACGGCCTGAAAATTTTAATTATTTGCTTAGAATTGAGTAAAGTAGACCAGGAATCCTGTTATTATTATAAAGATAAAAATTTGCGTGTTCTTTTACACATAAACAACTTAACCCATTGCTATGAAACTCAACTCTGTTTCTGGATGCTTAGCATAACACATAGGCTACGGGATCGAGATCTACACAGGTGAAACCCATGTGGTGCTGCTAATCAATTGCCATCATCATATATCATACTTAATAAAACGCAAGTGTAACTGACTGACTGACTGACTGAATGATAGACAACGTACAGGCTAAACGGCTGGGTGTAGAGACTTGAAATTTGGAACATAGGTTCTTTAGGGGTTGAAAGTGAGCACTAAGAACCGATTTTCGGAAATTCCACCCCTAAGGGGGTAAAAATGGGTAAAAACGTTTGTATGCAACTTCGTAACGGCTTGACATAGAAACTTGAAATTTGACATAGATATTGATATGGGGTAGTAAGTGAATCTCTAAAATTTATTTTTCCAAAATTCAACCCTCAAGAGTGTTTAATTGGGGATGAAAGTTTCTATGGGAATTTATTCAAAGAGATTTTGTTACTGTTTTCGGGGGTACGTACGGGGCTCTCTGATTGGTCTAAGTGAAATCCATTAGGCCATGGAATCAAAATGGCTGCTCTGTCAGGAGCTGTTTGACAAATACTAGGTTGCCTTCACTAGCCAAGGAGTTTCTACAAAGTTTCAGATTTTCTTCGTAGTGAAAGTTTTTTTTTTTTTTTTTGAGTAGTGCGGTTGTATGCAGTTAGAATGGAAGCTACTTTTTTACACGCGATCTATTATTCGAATTTGAGACTGAGTTTTAGTTTCGGTTTAGGATTTGGATTTGGTGTGTTTTTTCTTTTCTGACTACGACATAGGTTTTAATTTCCTTAACCGATTTGGTTTTTTTTATTTGAATCTGGATTTGTTTTTTATTTATTTCCCTTGGCATATTCCTATTCATTATTGATAAAATGAAGGATTTTGGTAGAGAATGGTAGGTTTTGGTAAAAATGGTAAGTTTGATAGATATTGGTAGGTTTGGTAGAAAATGGTTATTTTTGGTAGAATTGGTAGTTTTTGGTAGAAAATATTGGGATGCAGTAGAAAATGGTAGGTATTGCTGGAAAATGGTAGGTTTGGTAGAAAATGGTATCCGATCCAATTTCGGTTTGGGTTTCGATTTTGGCTTCGGTTTCCTGTTCAGGAGCCAGTTCCTTTGTCAATTCCGATTTTCTTAAGCAATTTAAATATTGGATGGAACCCGATGGAATTGGAACTAACCGAGGCCCGATGGATTTCGGGTTACGCGTTATCACCATCGTCATCACTGGGTGCTTAATTTAAATAAATCTACCGATTTGCTTTTTTGAAAAAATGCTTTCAAAAACTTTAGTGGGTTTTATATGGGAAGTTACAAGCCGAGTCGATTTGCAAAGTTCGCCGGTAGATGTCACTACGAGGCCTTACTCGCAAGAACACACGAAGAGGTGCTTTCTTAAATTCGACCCGGCTGGAGGGCTACCCGTGGCGAAGCGGTTTAACGCGTTGGTTCGGATTACCAATAGTCGCGGGTTCGAATCCCGCCGGGTACTAAAGTTTTTGAAAGCATTTTTTCAAAAAAGCAATATTCCTAAGTGTGGATTAACACTAAGAAATAATGTTTACAAATCTACCAATTTCAAATTTTGCGACCATATTAAAAATTTCATTTTGAATATTCCACGGAACCGGGTGGAATTAAAACTATCCGAAGCCCGACGGGTTTCGGGTTCCCACCTAGTATAGTAATAAATCTATTGTAACTTACTTATGCGTTGCCATTTGCAGACCCAACTGTCTTCTGGACTCATAACAGCAATCATTCTGAAAAATATACATTTAAAAACTTGGTAATTGAAAATTGGTAGTTTGTACTTGATATATGCTGTGCATGCTGTGAAAATATTTTTAAGGTATTCACCTTAAAAACATTTTTCTAGCAGTTTAATGCACAATGGTTGAACACACGGGAAACTAACCGTGCACCTGCTTGTATTGAATTGTCCAAATCTGGAAGAACCCCAAAACTAAATCCCAGGCTTTGATTTGCCCTACTTGCATAAGTGAGTGTTTACCTGTAACTTTGTTGTGCAGTTAAATGCACACAGTTCTGAGGTTATGTATTAGAAACTCACCCGTCAAAGTTATTGCTTGTGCAGTCATATACATTGTCTTTGTTGTTTTTCATTCGTAAAAATTCGTCACAATTATCACATCCATCGTATTCAAACTGATCAAAAGTCTGAAATCAAACAGAAACAAACCTTTACAAAATCCAACACTAATGAAATGACTGCCAATGCTCAAAGTAGGTAGGCTCACAATTTTAGAAATCAATAATTTTGAGAAACAATACCTATTTATACAGCATAGCACTTGTGTACTTCTATCTATGTAATTGCATTTACCTTTATCAATGAACAAACTAGACATGCCCTCAATCCTCTGAGGTCTTTTGGCACGGTTTCTAGGGACATGGTAGTACTTTATTTCACAGTGGAAGGTTACAAGGTATTTATATTAGAGCAGTATACTTGAACTATAGGCTGATGGCCTGAAAGGCAACGAAATTAATAAAATTTCTAAATATTCTGAAATCCGTAAACAAACTCAATCGAAAATAACACAGCAGGAGCAAGTATTAACAGTACTGCCATAACCATCTTTGAAAAAAACACCAATCTTGCTTAAAATTATCCGTTATTTTTAGCGTGATTTGATTGTAAAGATATTTTATATAATTTTTAAGTGATAAGTGACAATTCACGCCAAAAGTTAAAAGATAATCTACTGGCTTGTAACACGCACAACTAGAAGATAGGGATTCTACGATGGATATAATAGCTAAAAAACATTGAATCCCATTTAATAGTTTTGAATGTTTTGATGCCTCAATTTGTATGCGATTAAACAATCATGGATTGATAGTGGATAGTTACAAATATTGATACTTTTTTTTAATGGCAGCACTACGGGGAATGTATTTGACGGCAAACTGACAAACGTCAACACAGTGGTGACAGTTAGTTTTTTTTTATTTCGGTCTGAGACCGATATAACCAATTTGGAACAGCCAGAGTCAAGTTCCTTTTTTTTCATGATGGCATCAATCCACGAAGCAGGGTCAAGTTCTTGATAATATAAAATATAGATTCTTCTTCTGTTTTCGCGATGTTGTATTGAAATGAAAGACATTTTTCGGTTTGAACGTTGAGCGTTGTAACAATGCTAAGGGCGCTCGCCCACGGCGCCTTTTTGTAGCGATGCAGTCGCGCGTTTAGCATACGCGCGACTAACGCGTTGTAGTCGCACTTGTAACGCGCTACAGTAGCGATGCTAACGCACTACCAACGCGCTACTGCATCGCGACTAAATCGATGCAAACGCACGACCGTGTCGGGCGACATCGGGGAAAAAACGGAGGGAGAGGACTAAATCGCGTTTGCATCGCTACTGAATCTGAGCGCCCCGTGGGCGAGGGAGGGCACACAGCTAGCGACCGCTTCGCGACTGTATCGATGCAGAATCGCGCTAGTATCGCTACAAAAAGTCGCCGCGGGCGAGCGGCCTAAAAGTAATAAACACCACGCGATTCAAACCGCAAAATGTCTTTCATTTTAATATAAAATATTTCAAGTTGTTTCTCATTATAGTTTTGGCGTCGTACATCTTGCCAGTATCAAGTATTTTGATCGGGCTAATAGTTTCAAGTTAGGAGCGATAAATGATAAAGCGTTGGCAACTTTACCATAACCTTCAAAGAGCTTTGGAGGGAACCAAAGAAAGTGAATGAATAGGTCATCAGAGGGCTTACCCTCTGCCACTGACGTCATCGTCACTAAACTTGCACTCGCTTAATTAGGGATCCGTAAGAAAATCGAAATATTGTGACCAAAGGTAGAAAACTCGAAATAAATATTGGCGTAGTAGGGTAGGGTAGTAGTTAGTAGTAGTAGGGTAGTGTAGTAGTAGTAGTAGTAGGGTAGGCTAGTAGTAGTAAGGTAGTGTAGTAGTATAAGGGTAACTTCTAATGTTATAAAGATGATAAAGTTTGTTTGTTTGTTTGTTTGAACGCGTTTACGTCAAGAACCGCTGGTCCGATTTGAAAAATTCTTTCAGTGTTGGATACTAAGTCCATTTATTGAGGTAGGCTTTTGGCTATCCATATTATACAATTTTCAAAAAAAATAGGCGGACGAAGTCGCGGGCACTGCTAGTTTTTTTTATGTAGGTAGCTCCGAAAATGAGAAATAAATAAATTTGTTTGCCACATTACGACGATTCTTACCTACTTATAGGCAACTTATAGGTAGGTATATATCTTATAATTATTTATAGGTACCTAGACCTACCTATATTTGGATGTATTTCACAACTGTAATTCTCGAAAGTAGGTAGATTTGTCTGGTTAATATATAGTTAATACGCAATTAATAATTAAATAAATGGAAATCCGGTTTACTGCGTAGAAAATATAAGCAATTCCTATCATGAAACTAATCATTTTATTGACATAGTGCGCAGTTAATACTGATGTTATAATAACTAGGCTAATAAAAGATTTTATTTATCCACATATGCAAAAGCTGCCTACTGATAGTAAGGCTCTGTGGTAAGGCACAAGTATAGTTTAAGATCAAATTATGTACCTTAACTAAGTATACCACATAATACATAAATACTTAGTACAAGAAAAGAAACTATAGGTACTTACTACGTGAGTTAGAGCTTGTTAATTATGTTTTGTTTTCTGTGACATGCAGAACTTTAACACAGCCGTATTAAAGTAAGTAGTGAGTGCATTTAAACCGACTACCTTTTAGTAAAACTTTTTTTATTAATAGCCATTAAGAGCCCTATAGCCGCTAAACTCAAAATCCCTGTCGGGTTCTTCGAAAATTGTTGATTAAGTATTTCATGACGAAATGTCGTAGAACTTTTTTTGTGTATGGATTGTAGGTGACATTGTTTCCTACATTTTGGTGTAGTTTTAAGACAAAAACCTCCTAATGGTGCAAAGCCTATCCAAATTTTAGAAAAAAATGTCTGATTTGGCTTAAATATCGATAGGCTTCAATACGTTTCGACATATTTGTCTGGAAACTGCACTAAAATGTCGGAAACAATGTCGATTACAATCCATACACAAAAAAAGTTCTACGACATTCTGTCATGAAATAATCAACAATTTTCGATGAACTCGACATGAATTTTAAGTTTAGCAGCTATAGGGCTCTTAATAAATAAAGTTTTGCTAAAAAAAGGTAAAGGATCTGAGTACTACGAACCTAATCACTGTGTAATAATGTTTAGGATTACAAAGAATATGTAACCTATATCAGTAGATACCTAGGTAACTTGGTGATTTGATTATCATCGCTCGAGCGATGTTTTCGGTTGCTTCTAATTTCGGGAGCCCGGGATCCGCTTTTCTACTTTTACGTCTCCACTTCGCTCTTTGGCATCCTATGTAGTGAGTGAGTCCATTTGCAAGCATATCAGCCATGACGACATCAAGCCAGCATTTCTTGGTTCTTCCCAATCTGCCGCGGCCGGGCTGAGGCGCTATAGCAATATATTTGTTCCCACGTAACTAGCCGGTTTTTATCTGCAATGAAGGACATGAATGCTGCCCCTGATGCGGGAGCTCGACAGTGAAATACTTAATGTATTTTGAGGAGCAATTCCGTTCTTCACTGCGAAGATCCTTTTCAGATCCTTACTGAATTTTTATGGGACCATATCGGAGCTCGCACCTTCTAAAAAAGAATCGTCTCAATCGATCGATATCGATATTCGAGTATTTGGTGAACATTCCTAAAAATAAATCCTATCCTGCTATCCTACTATCTTCTTCTTCTTTCTTTCTAATATATAAAAATTCCATGTCACAATGTTAGTTACCGTAGGTACTCCTCCGAAACGGCTTTACCGATTTTTACCAAATTTTATATGCGTATTCAGTAGGTCTGAGAATCGGCTACTATCTATAATTTATATGGCAAAACATCTTCTAGTCTAATATATAAAATTTCCATGTCACAATGTTAGTTACCGTACTTCTCCGAAACGGGTTGACCGATTTTTACCAAATTTTATATGCGTATTCAGTAGGTCTGAGAATCGGCTACTATCTATAATTTATAAGGCAAAACAACGTTTGCCGAGTCAGCTAGTAATATTATAAACGCGAAAGTTTGTAAGTATGTATGTATGCCTGTATGTAACTTTGTTAATCCTTCACGCAAAAACTACTGAACCGATAGCGATGAAACTTGGTATATAACTGGAGATCTAGAATAACACATAGGCTACTTGTTATCCCGATATTCCAGCGTAATCGGGACTAACGCGGGTGAAACCGCGGGCCGCAGTATACCTACGCGACGATTTAAGAACCTTCTCTTTTTGTTGGAAGTCGGTTATAAATAAATTATTAAAATATCAAGACCTACTCGACATGTGCTGCATTTGACTACCTGGTACCTACCACATATCAAACGTATACAGGTATTAGGTACCTATAATATATATTATAGGTACCTAATGTATCGCTTACCTGTGTATGTATATGTATGAGGAGAACAGAAGAACTCTTCTTTTGGCCTCTGTGGCACGTCGCTCGAACATCCGGGTGCGACGCAGAAGGTTCCAGATTCGATTCCCACCCCAGACAAGTATTTATGACTATATAACTGTAAACAAAAAAATAGGGGCATCAAAAATACAACATGTTGTGTGTAAATTTCAACTGTTTTGTCTAGCTATCACGGTTCATGAGATACAGCCTGATGAAGTGATTGACGACAGACAGGCAGACAGTGGAGTCTTAGTAAAACCGTGGAATCTACCTTTTGGTTACGAAACTCTAAAAAAATAGTATATGTTCTAGATCCGTTGTCTAATACCTATAGTACTTACAAGACTAGTTGCTTAGTTAAGACCTAAATCTAGCCGTAAAACCTAGTCCTATCGATACTGCACGATGTATATTTACTTACTTCATTATACATATATTATTTATCTATCTAGTTGGGAGTTTTCAAAACCAAAAACATAATATGTGTAGAGGCGTGTAGGCACATATTATGCATAGGTACCTAAATAAATACTACTAACAATTGTGTTTATCAACTAAATCCTACTTTCTAAATTGTAAAGTTTTTGAAATTATATTATGTACATAATTATGTTAGTAGCTATTTTACAATTTCCATGCGATTTATAATTTCAAATTTTGTTTACACACTCGACTCGACTGAGATACCTACGAGCAAAGATACCTACGAGATGGATAGCGATTAAGTGAGGGTATGCCACATTTTATTTAGCACTAGCTGTGCCCGCGACTTCGTCAGCGTTTTTCGGACTACCTACCCATCGCTGTGCAAAAGTCTACACTTGAACGGACGATCAGGGAAGTCTGTTGCTGAGCAGAAGAGAATCATGGCAGAGTCTATTTAAGTGTAGATTTTTCACAGCGCAGCGGTAGGTAACGTGTTGCATGCTTATTCACATTACTTATTATAAGAAGTAGCCTTTATCGAAAATATAAAAAAAAACAAAACCCGACTTCGAAAATAAGGTCAAAACAATAAAAATAAGCTCTCCTACATACAGTGCAACCGACTTATCTGTTATGTAAGCTAAAGTCGGGCAGCTTAACTACATGATATCTTTTTTTTTACGTGGGTAATGCGCCTTATGCACCGTCAGGCCACTCTCGTTGGGCTCCCTACCATAGGTTTATAATCTAAACCCCCATGGTGTCCCTCGCTCCACAAGGGTCGAGGCCAGTGAGAATTCCTCATGGACTACATCCCGACAACGGCGGCCTTTCCAAGCCTCATCTCTGCCTCTGCCCGATAGACAATCCCTCTCCATCTCCCTTCCCTCGGCATGATCACGCCATCGTCTCGAGGTCCCCAAAGCCGGTGATAAAGCCCCCCACCGAGTTCACCACCAGAGGCTGAAGTGATTTTTTATAGTGGTTGTCTTCCACGCGGCCCCTTTCTTGCGGAAAGGACCCCCGAGCCCGCTGACGCGGGATTACGGAGCCAGGCCAGGCAAGCCCGGTTTCCCACGTCGTGCGCCTCTTAGCTTGCAGCTACTGAGTCCCCCCACAACGGCAAGGTGGGCGACCATCTGGAGGGTAAAACGTAACGTCGTGTCCGGGACTCGGGACTCGAACGCGCAGCCCTCGAATCGGAAACCATCACTCGGCTCGGCAGGCCACCGTTCCTTAAAAAGGGAATGCGGTCTGTGATTCGAACGCGGAACCCTCGACTCGGAATCCACAACTGCCATCGTGCCACGTAAACTACATGCAATCTGCATCTACCCAGTAAAACTGCCCGATTACAGCTATATTTTTTAATCATTTTTATTGCATTTTCGACTGCTACTAAAAATTATCAAAATTGTAACCGTAACTTTAATCACTGAGGGACTTTTGAGAAGGTGGTTTCAGGGGGTCCATCAATTTGTACTTAGTTCTTTATAAGCCGATTCTATTGATGGAAGTCCAAAAATTAGTAATTTACAGCATTATGGGATGCTATTCTGCTTATCATTCCGAAGGTTCTCATCAGATCTTCACCAACAATTTATGGGACCAACTCGGGACTCTCACTTTCCAAATAATAAAAAAAGAATGTTCGATACCGGATTTTATTTGCCGGAGTACGGTGTGAACATATTCACATACAAAAAGCCATCAATATGCGGGTAGAATTGAGCAGCTCCTCTTTTTTTTAAAGTCGGTTAAAACCAGCCATTATAAAAAAATTCCGTATGTCCGAAGGATCCGGATATGTGGAGAGACATAGGTATACGGTATTTTAGGAATTTCCTGCAAAAAACTGGATATCCGGTTTTTTTTATTTTCGACCGGATATCCGGTTAATCATGTGTTGATTCCACACAACATACTTCTTCAATACAACATTCAAACTAATTAGGTAAAAACAGAAAGAACACTTTATCCGGATAACCGGATAAAATATCCGGATAAAAAGTATCCTATATGTTAATCGGGGTCTAAATCTATCTGCGTACCAAATTTGGTCAAAATCGGATAAGCCGTTTCTGAGATTAGCGGGCACAAAGGCACACACAAACAGACAAACAGATAAACAGACAAACAGACAAACAGACAAACAGACAAACAGACAACCAGAAAAATAGAAAAATAGGTTCTACTGCGTTAATAGATACCCCTACAATTTATCTTTTTTTTATATCTTCCAAAAACAGACACCGTTAAGTTACGATTTTATTATATGTATAGATTATTTCTCGACACAATCCATAAATAAGCTCACACTAAACTAGGTTTACATTTAGACTTAGGTTCGATTTTACCATTCATATTTGAACGCGATTACTTCAATAGTATGTGATAAAGAAATTGCTACCTATAAAAATGTATAGGTTTGTATTGTGTTTGTTAATCTACCTACATTAGAATAAAACGAATTAAAATATGGTACTTAGGTATATGTACCTACTTTATTTTGTGGTTATTAAACAAACCCATTTCTTATTAACTTATTACAATGGAATGCGAAACTGGAGCCAAGGTTTTTAAAAAAATATGCAGTCGAACTGTGCCATAACCGAAGTAAGGTTACTTCAAGGGTGCACTAATGACCACAGGCCACTAATTTACCGGCCCTTCATTAACCTCGATCATAATTCATTAAGGAAAAAAACCTTTTAAGAAATGGGAAGTCTTTTACAATACCCACCTACCATAAAATATTATTTCAGTTACGAATTTTTGTGAAGAAACTTTGAAGTCAATACATTACCTACATCTGTTATTTACCACTAAGTAGGTACCTAAGATAGGTAAGATAAGAAAAGAGAGAAAATAATTAATTGTTTTATAAAAAACAACACTAATAATAGTTAGAGAGTTTTAAATGTATCATTTAAGTACTTAGATAATAAAATTTCTCTGTTTTGTTTTGTTTAGGAACAGTCAATCAAAACAAGAAGTTGGTTAGGTAGGCACTTCTTATAATTAGGTATTTAAACACAGGAAAAAAAAGAGAGGTAGGTAGCTACGTGAATAATAATAAATTAAATATTATTGGCCGTTATAATACCATCTAAGAACCCAATTAGGTAGATTAGTGCATTGTGCAAGTAGAAGGCTGCATGCGGTCGGCGCGGGCGCGGCGGTCAGCAGCCGCAGTCGTCTTGCTGTCTGCGATCGTTTTACTTAGACACGTGCGTGAACCTATTCGAAAGGTAACTCTACAAGCAAACATACCTAACTAGTAGGTTATATACCTATATACCTACCTACCTATATCACTCGCCGATTTTGTACGCTTAGCTCGAGATCTTCCATAAGCTTCGGAAGGCATGTTAAGCAATTGTATCCTGTTGTGATCTCTGATAGCAGTCGTTAGGTCAAGTTAGAGGTCTTAGAAAAACCTGAAAACCTGAGCTGACCTGTAAACTCTAACTCTAGGGAAGGCACACCACTAACGAAAAGAAGAAGCAGATGATGTCGATAAACCTGCAGGACGTACCTATTCTATCTTGATGAACCCGAAATAACGTTAGGTACAGTGGTACAGGTCAACTTTTTAACGAAAAACCTTTAAGAGTACCGTAGAGTAAAGTTTAGAATACCTAATTCAGGGCCTAACAGAAACATCGTCACGCATAGTTAGCTTGTCGGATTATGAATTCTATGCACAATTTATAAATACCTTATATCATCTCCATACTTCTACGGTTCTACTGTTGCATTGTCGTTCGGATGTGCGACACCTATAATGGAGGTCCTCGAGACGACTTCATTCTTTTCAATAGTCCCAGACAGGAAACTTAAATTATTTGCTTACCGCGTGAAAATGCAAATAAAAATCCGAAGAGTGCATAGGTAGGTATACCAAGGTTTAGGTAGGTAAAAAAACTCAACATTTGAACACTACTATTATTTTATTGTACCTACAACTGAAATAATTCATTGATCTTCATCAGGTGATGTGGTGGGGCATTGAACTGGCTGACGATGAAGCCAACTGTTTTTTGGGTCGGCTACTATTGCCAGACAATCATTAGACAAGTTTGAGACGGCTTTATGAAATGTGTTGAACGTTGCATCATCCATTCGCACTCCGATGCATAGGTACCTAAATCAGCCTAATTGCAGGAACGCGATCATGACAAGATCAACAATTCAACACGCGAGCGAAGTAGGTTAGTAAACTTCATTGAAAATATTTCTAATTTTCGTTTTGAAAATTAATTTGCGTTACTCGTTCGTCAGCTACGATGCCACACAGACACGCGGACAGACACCTCAACCTTGTCTTACATCTAATTATAATGCCCCTTTTGTCTAACGGGGACTCTAGAAACTTAGAGTCAAAAGCAAAAATCAAGAGATTCTTGGACGGTCTGAGCTCAATTGTAGTAGAGCTATTACTTTGTAATGAACTACTTAATTAACCTACTTTTTGAGACAAAGCTTCTAGCTGGAGGTTATATCTAAGACACTCAAGTCGTAAAGTGGCACTAAATGAAACTTTTTATTGATAGGTAATAACTTTGCTTTAGTATCTACTTATTAAAACTTTTTTCAATTTTGGTTCGAGAAGTTTTAAAGTGATAAAATTCTAGTTGAAGAATAAATGAAGTGGAGAGTTTGAATAGATAACGTCTGCGAATATTAAAAATAAGTTTTGTCAGACTTACGTAACATTTCGCATCACAATGGGCTAGGTAATAGCTTAATATGGGCATCTATATATTATAGTTGGTAGGTTGTCTGTCTGGCTTCTCTGTACCTGGTACCTGTCTACTAACTATAAACTTAAGTATTAGCTGTAGGATAGCTGTTGGTTACTTATTTATATAGACAGACAGTTTTCAAATAAATGTCTTTTTATTACTTACTGCAGTGATTACGATTAGGGGTTTAAAACACCATTTTCCTCTTTATTCATTTAAGAGTTTTAGTAGGTCGATTCTAATTATTCTTCTAATTCTGAAATGGACCTACGTATTTATGGAATTTAGCTACATACGTACACGCACACATGCTATGCAAGTAGGTAAGCACCGCCAAGTTGTGTCCATTTCCATACATATGCGTCCACTGCAAACTATACCAACTAAACTCAGCTGTTTAAAAATCAGGCGAGCTAAACTAAATTAACTTAGTTTAGTTCGAGGCGGAAGTTCGGCTTTAAGGTATCTGGGGGCACGGCAGTGCCCCCGCCAAGTCGAGCAAAAACAAGCGGCACGGCCGTACCATTCTTTTCTCGAAGCATTTCAGGCCATTTTCGACCTCCTATAACTTCGTTGTTAATGAAACTAGAAACCTGAATTATCTGTAACCAAGCAGGCATTGTATGAAGACGGTATATTTCAATTTTCATTCAATTTGAACTAGTAATTTAAAAATTGTAACTAGTCAAAGTTTCTTAATTTTGTAAATGTTGTCACTCACTGACTGACCGATCATCAAAAATCTAAAGGCACTTCCAGCAGACATAGAAGCTTCAAATTTAGAATACAATTAGGGTTTAGTGTATACATTAAGGGAAAATTATAAAAACAAAAAAAAATCGCTCCCGTCTTCCCGAAAAACACAAACTTCATGAATAAGTTTGTAATCCCATACATATTGTATAGGACTACAAAGTTATATTTGCAAGTATTAATAAAATTGAAAAATAGGTGTCGATAGGTATACTTAGAGATGTTGGGATTCAAGAACTAAAAGAAAAAGAAATGAGATCCCAACAAAAACGTGCTTGTAAAAGAGCAAGCCTCGCAACTCAGTTCTTCTACCGTAAACAGTTGTGAGATCTATGTATGTTTTTATTTTTCTTTTCTAAATACATACATATTATACATAGAGGGACACCCAGACCAGACCCGGCGGGAATCGAACCCGCAACCTTCTATCGTATCGCAGTCGTGCTTTCGCACGACGCAGAGGTCGTCAAATTAAGAAATCAACCTTTTTCCTTGTATAGGACGGAAACGAAACCATCGACACATGCTCATTTTGAAAATTGAAATATTTTCCTTAGCGTTGCCAAACTATCGATAGTTTGACTATCGATAGATGTCGTCAAAAATCAACTATAATATCGATAGGCCCATGAGTCTTGAATATTGGAACAACACTATCGATAGTATTGATACTATCGATAGTTTTATACAATCTATAGTAGGCTGTTATTCAATAGCTACATACTCCAACCAATACTATTGAAAGAAAGGTCACCATCGATAGGTCAAAACTATCGATAGTAACGAAACTATCGATATTATTGCAGTTCACTATTACTACCAAAAATAGATACTATCGATAGTCTATCGATAGTAAACTATCGAACGGCAACGAACGGTTATATAAATAAATTGATTAACTTGGCAATCGCACTAAACAGTCTAATTTAATTTAATATGTATTACTTGTGAGACAAATTGTATATTCAAGCGATTGCCAAGTTGATCAATTTATTTATAACATAACTTTTATTTTAAATATTGTTATTATGGTCTCTATATGATCTTGTTAGATTTGCTTATTACGTAATAATAACTTAAGACAGAAGGTCCCTAACTAGGGACTGAATAAAATAACCGACTTGGAATTACATGGATCTCACAACTTTTTACGGTAAAAGAACTGAGTTGCGAGACTTGGCTTTTTTTTACAAGCATGTTTTTGATGGGTACTTACTTACGTGGTATGTAGATGATAAGAAGACTGTGTAGGTAGGTATCTAGATGTTGTGTGTAGAAGATCTATGGAAGTATTGGTCAGTATAAATACATACATTACATACAGCTATTATGAACTTATGTTGACTCAAGATTTAAAATTACTACGTATGTTGATATACAAATACATGGTGGATACTCGTGTAGCTAAAACTGACTCATCAGCATCACGTTTCAGTCTGCAGACAGACAGTCATACAAACATAAATTGCCAGCTTTATTTTATTATTGCTTGTAAAATCGGCAGACAGCTACGGTTACCTCGTAATGTTTTCTTTTTGTTGAGTCGTAAAATTCATGGGATTTGTTTGGGTGCGATTATAAGATTTAGCAGCGGGGACAGTGTGATATTGCCGAAAACTGGCGGTTATCCAACTCCACTGCCAGTGTCGTCTACTAATATTAATTGAATTAATATTGTACAACATCAAACAGCAACATGTTGGCAACCTTTTTTAGACATACTTATTATTGTTTAAGTAAGTCAATTTGATCAGTCAAGTCTATAAAAACCAATTTTGATAGAATATAGGGGAGTGATGCAATATAGGTAGACCTTTAATAAGAGTGAAATTAAATCGATTACTTTAAATTCCGAATTACCCAAAGAGATTAAACTGTGAGATGAAAAATGTCTTTAGAATTACCCCAAAATAAAGTATTTACTGAACTGTTTTCAGAAAAGGATGGTATGGCCGTGCTGCTTTTGTTTAGCTCAACTTGGCGGGGGCATTCCCGTACCCCCAGACAGATATATTTTTTGTAATATTAATATTATAAAATACTACACCACTACACCTTAGTATTTCATTTTGAATGAATATTTTGGAAAACCTTGTGGTGGGGACCCTTTAAAAGTAAAATCTTAATCCGAATAATATCGATATTAAGGTAGAAAACTAAATTTTTCATAATTTATTTTGGTATTAAGTTTGTATGGAAATGGTAACAGTCGCCACGTTCTTAAGCCTGCACTAGGCGTCCATAGAAATATTTATTAAAGGAAAAATACATTAATTTAATATATAATAAATAATATTACTTGTTATACCTACAACAGAAATCCCGAAATTCATGCGAAATTCCTAATCACCAATAAGTAAGTAGGTACAGGGTACTTAAATGTCCAGTTCCCACGACTATTTTTCATTATGAAAAAACCGTAAAAATCTTCTGCGTTGCAGACACGAGAAATAGGTACTTAACGACGCAAACAGTAGATCGATTTTTAGGGTTCCATACCCGGTAAAAACGGGGCCTTTTACTAAAACTCCACTGTCCGTCTGTCTGTTCAAAAAAAACTGTTATATTGTTGCTCTGCTGTGTTTTAAATAGGTACCCAACCAACGATGTCAGTCACGCACATCTAGACGCAGTGGCACCGTGCGCCCGCGCACGTTCGCGCTATCTATTACTGTGCTATTACGTTGACATCTTTTAATTGGTGCTGTGTACAACATAGTAATAGAAAACATCATACTACACTTATCAAGTGTACCTACCTAACGGACTCAATTAGACTACAGTCTATAAACGGTCTAGAAACATGAAATTTGGCACAGGGGTTCCTTGGTTGGGGGCCTTGGGGGTTGTATTGTAAGCGAACTCTACGGAGGGATTTTTTAAAATTCATCCCTTACGGAGGTTGGGAAAATGGGGACGACATGCGACAGTTTGTATGGAACATCAGTCGAAGATCCTTTCACTGATCTTCCACTGGGTGTTCTATACGAAATAATAAAGTAGGTAGGTTTGTATTACGTGTATGTGTTTCTTACGCCTCCAAATGCATAACCGAAGCCCGGCACAGCTGTATTGGAGAACATATTTGGAGGTTTTGTGCAGGGGCTGTCTATACAATAAGATCCAACACTTTCTATTGCAAATATACGGAATCACCTATCTAGTCAAACGGGGGAACATTGGTAGTGAAAGAATAAACAAATAGGTAGCTAACAACATTTATATTCTGTACTCAATACCTACCAATCTTTAAACATTATATGGATCTTCGTAGTATTTTTACGCAGTAGGTTACGTACTACGTACTACGTACTACTACCCACTGCTTTGTTATTATAATAACCAAAACATATCTACCAACTACTTGATATTGAAAACATTTCCACGCAGCCTTTTTTTCACGAAAAACCGATAGGTATTGAAATTAATGGCGCAATACAGTACAATAACAACAAATAACTAATTGTGTTGATAAATAAATTAAAGTTTCCGACTATCTAATACAAAACAAGATAAACGTTACAAAATATGTGTGTATCTACCCACATACGTAACTATTGTTAACCGTTAGAAGAAAACGTAAGATAATTGACCTATGACTTACGAATCTTTACGTGAGTCATTCAATATTTGGTCAAACAAAACAAATCATGTGCTTAAGAGCCTTATACCCGCTAAACTCAAAATCCATCGGGCTCATCGAAAATTGTTGATTATTTCATGACGGAATGTCGTAGAACTTTTTTTTGTGTATGGATTGCACGTGACATTGTTTCCTACATTTTGGTGTAGTTTTAAGACAAAAACCTCCTATTGTTGCAAAGCCTATCCAAATTTTAGACAAAAAATGTCTGTTTTGGCTAAAATGTCGATAGGCTTCAATACGTTTCGACATATTTGTCTGAAATCTGCACTAAAATGTCGGAAACAATATGGAAACAATGTCGATTACAATCCATACACAAAAAAAAGTTCAACAACATTCCGTCATGAAATAATCAACAATTTTTGATGAACCCGACATGGATTTTCAGTTTAGCAGCTATAGTGCTCTTAAGTGCAAGGAAAAATACCTATATATAATTATCATTTTAAAGATAATAAAGACGATAGTTAAACTTTTTAAATTCATACGATTTGTTAAGTTAAATCTACCTACTCTTTTTACCCGACTGCGCGACGCAAAGAAGGGTTATGTGTTTATCAGTCTAAGTATGTATGTATGTTTGTTTGTTTGTATGTTTGTTCCTATGTGGCGCTCCAGAGGCCAAACGGATGGACCGATTTTGATGATTCGCACTTCAATCGATTCGTCTTAATCCTGGGAGTGTCATTAAAGCATTAAAGTATTAAAGCAAACATGACAGTTATCAAAATTCAAAATGGCGACCACCAGACGCCATATTGTAAAAAATAAAAAAATAAAAATTGACCGACTATATCGAGTGGGGTATCGTCGAATAGATATTTAAAAATAATTCTTAGGTTTCCTTGATCATTTTTCATTTAGTTCAACTATTTGGGATCTTACAACTACCTAAAATCTAGCTCATGGTATACCTATTCAATAATGGGTCCCGACTGTTAAAGTCGCTATGTTCTGTGACTACTGGACTTGTTTTATTTGCTTTTCAGTTTTTATTATGTATATATTTTTATTTAAAGTTTTTTACGCAGGCGGGTTTTTAATTTTTTTTTTTCCATATACTTAGGTAAACTTTACAAACGTATTCGACTACTGTTTCCTCCCTGGATATTAGAAAAAATATGTTTATGCCAATATCAGCCATGACCATACATAAGTACCCCAACGTTTTGATTTTTTTCATTTTCCAATTTTTGAATTATATTTCTATTCTAATTAGAAAATGAAAAAAAAAACGAAAATGTAGGGACATAATCATGGCAGACAGGTTTTATGGCACAAACATTATTTGCTTTAATGTCTTTAAGAGGATCTGTCTGTCTGTCTGTCTGTCTGTCTGTCTGTCTGTCTGTCTGTCTGTCTGTCTGTCTGTCTGTCTGTCTGTCTGTCTGTCTGTCTGTCTGTCTGTCTGTCTGTCTGTCCGTCCGTCCGTCCGTCCGTCCGTCCGTCTGTCCGTCTGTCACCAGGCTGTATCTCATGAACCGTAATAGCTAGAAGGTTGAAATTTTCACAGAAGATGTATTTCGGTTGCCGCTACAACAACAAATACTAAAAACGAAATAAAACAATTATTTAAAAGGGGCTCCCATACAGCAAACGTGTTTCAAAAATAACAAGGAGTCGAGTCAGGACACGAAGAAGGACAGGAGGACAAATCGAGTTGGTCATGGAATTCAAAATGGCTGCCCTATCTGTCAAATATACTAGTCTGCCTTACTTACCAAAGAGTTTATTTTATGTTTCAGATTTTCTTTGTGCCAAGGTTTTTTTTTTTTCAGTGATTCGGTCGTTTGATGGGAGTAAGAATCGAAGATTAATATTTCATATTTTCCTATAAAATTTAAAAATTGGTTGTTGTAAACCATTTTAGGGTTCCATATCCAATTGTGATAGTGGTACGGAACCCTTTATGCGCGAGTGTCGCACTTGCCCCGTTTTTATTTATTTTACCTCTACAGAGAGGAAACAGTCTACTATGTTTGTATGGAGAAGGAGTAGGTAGACTGTCCTCTGTTAAGTTTTTACTTACATTTTACCGGGTCTTAATCGCGTGTTATTATTTTATTCTTTTACCTCGACGTTTTAACCATGTTCCAAGAGATAAGAGATGAGATAAAGCAGATTAGGTGGCTATAGTTAATTAAAATAATTACTAAAATTTAAAAAAAATCTAAAATACCTTCTTCCTCGCATTATGATTTATCCGCTATGTACGATTTCCCATCTAAATCGTTAAAGCCATTTGAATGTGAATCGAAAACAAAATGTCTGCTATTTAGGCAGTGAATAGGAATCATTTTAAATTCTCTATCTAACATAAAATAGTATAAAATAAAGACATGTGCAAAATGGAAAAATACAAAAATATCGCCCCCGGAACGTTCTCGGTTCCAGATATTTTGTGTTCTCCGGAAAGTATGTCTGTACCTAGCACTCTATAGGTAAGTACTGATGCAGTCGGACATTATTGGCACTTGAATGCACTAGCTGTTCTCGAAATAGAACTTTCACGGTTTATTGGATTTTCCACTACTTGGATCACCGATCTTTCTGTTTCAGTAGTTCCTAAGGAAGACCTAAGCTTAGCTAAGAAATGCTACCTATATCAAATTTCGGCTGGATGTTTTGCGATGTCACATGAATCGCATGGAAATATCAAAATAAAAAGTAATAACATACGTCATACATATCTCCAGGTCTTCATCTGCATTTTAATCGGATTAGTATTTTTTGCGTAATTGAGGAAGAAACTCAAACTCAATGACATACGAACTGAGGTTGGTTGCTGCAAAGAAAATTTGGGAAGACGTGTAGGTACCGAGTTTTCATGATTGATCAAAACCGTATTCCTGCGATTGTGGAGCATCCGAGCATAACATGCAGCATCTCCTAGTTTGCCCTAGCCTAACTGACTTGATGTCAGTTAATAAAAATGCAATTACTGGTACACGTGCTGGGGTCTTAACTACCGCTCGGGGTCGTACTTGGTGCAAAGGTTGGCCATTGCCATACAGAGAGGCAATGCTGCTACCATCTTCGGCTCCTTTGCGCCGGGTACGATCAAGGACGGTTTATTTAATTGACTTTATTTTTTTATTTTTTTGTGTTTATTTTAATTATGTGGTGAAATTTAATGTCATTATGTATTCTATATCACTAAACTTTTATACATTACTGGTACTCCATTAAATTAATGTTCTGTGCCATCGTCACGACACAGAAGCGTGAGACAACACACAGGAAGACTTTTACGTATTTAAATATAAAAGTAGGTATTATATTTATAGCGTATTCTACCAATTCTACTATGATCTATAATAGACAGGCAAAACTTACACGTGTCCTTTGCAATCTAAAAACGTAAACTTCGTGAATAAATAAAATGTAAATGTAGAATTGACTGGAAAATGTGTCTCTTACCCGTTACGTAGTATAATATGTTTGTGTTTCAGTTTTTCCTACACGTGTGAACTAGATACTTAGAAGTAGGCGTGTTCCTATTTAAATTTACACGTGCTGTTTTTTTCTCAGCCATATAGTAATATCGTGATTTATGAAATATACATAATATATATTACTATACCGACCTACAGTTGGTTCATCGTGGTCTTATGTATGTATCTTGTTTTGTAATATGTCTTATGTAGGTCTAATATTAGACCTACTTAAGACTGCGTAAGACTACATAAGACTACATAAGCTGCGCGAGGAGCATTATTTATACTATTATGCTCCTCGGGCAGCTTTCGCGTAACAACTTCGCTTGAGAACCACCTAGATTTAAGTTTTTTATACTATTTGGCACTATTTCCTCTTATAAAACTCTAGTTACGAACGGACCTGTTCTTTCTTTTCGTCGTTTTCAGGGGGCGAGTAACACGCCAATAATGTGGTCTGTGCCCCGGTTGAACTCTGTTGCCCCCACGGCCCACCCTATTATGTACCATAGGTAGCCCACATAACATAAATAAAATATACAGGTAGGTATACCTACTAGGCCGGGCCACTGTTGTATGGAAAAAAATTATTTGTCTTTTTTTTCTTTGTAATAGTGCTTAAAATATGCTATGTGATCAGAAACGATGTTTTATAAAGTTTCATACGATTTGGACATTATCTTCTGCTTCCGGATCCACTTTGAACTTTCGAAAAAATCTTAAAATTAACGCTTCTTGTAAGATAAGTATTTTTTTGTAAGTAGGTAAATATTGAAAAAATATTAACTCATATCACCCATAATAGACTCTTTTTCATAAAAAAGAACAGTTTGGGAGAAAAAAATACTAATTAAAATAATTCATAGTCCTCTCATTCCAATCGAAAATTCTTCTTACCTTCAAAATTGTTGTATAAGTTACGCAATTCTATCTGTGCTTTAATGAAACCCTGGATGGCTGATTTTGTGATCAGGGTTGCTGCAGTTAGTTACTAATTTTACTGCCCTTTCAACTTCCTGAATGTGACAAGGTAAACCTAAGAAATATACTCGGGTTTCTCCTCTTTGAGCGATATAACATTCAAGATTTTCGTAAAGAACTTCTTTTAAATTTATAGGTTTATGAATTTGGATTTACCAATTACGATATGGAATTAATAAAATAATGCGTCCATGTTAATTTCTGGTGCCAAAATAAGCCTCAATTCCGTGTTTGAATAGAAAAAGTTGAATAAGTAAGAAGGTTAAAATACGTTTAAAACTTTTAAAAGATTTTCATAGTCTAAAAGCATTGTTGTAGGATTTTCCAGATATGTGATAGCTCCTTTATTCAATTATGATATCAATATTGGCAAATAATTTGGAATTAAGTGAATTCCAAAGATTATTTCCCGTTTCCTTCATCTTCACAAGTAGGGTGGGATTATAAGCAAACCCTCTAGAGCGTACACTTTTTCAACGTACGTTGTTGAAATTATTAGACTATCTGAAGGTCCGGTGTTGAAAGTAAAAGCCCAATGATTTGATCAGCTCGCTTATGGCATTCAACATTAAATATTTTTCCATGTAAGGCACCGCAAGTATCAACTTATATTAAACAAAAGCTAGCCAGAATCTCGTAAACGTTCTAATTGTTGTTTTGGTATTTTGATTGAGATTTTAAGTGATAAACTTTAAAAATTGGTATTAATCTACGATAGGGTAAGTCGTGTATCACATTTGTAAAGTGTAACAACGTTTAACAATAACGATGTCAGCTGCTTTTGCAAAAGTTAGTGTTTTTGAATTATTTTTATATTGTAACACATAAGCCACATCAACTCCTTAAAATATTATTAAAGAATGATAGATTTGTAGTGAATTATAATTAAAATCATTTATATTACAAAATACGGAACAATTTTACACACTACGGGTACAATCTATAACAAAATATTACAATTATACGACTTTTGTTCTAGTTAGCCGCAGTACAAAAATACTCACGTTTTCAGTGTAAGTTCAAAAGTTATTTTCACCTACCAATATTATTTTTATTTTGTAATTTCGACGTTTTTTGATAAGTTATCTTAAATATAAGCTTAACTTAGGCTTTATTCGGTGTCACAATGCATTTAAAGTGTCCTAATACCCATTTCATAAGTAGTATTTTTTTTTCAAAATAACAAAACTTTGAGGTCAATCCGGAGGCAGATGCACTTGAGCTATTGCAATAATATTTTGCATACGTGGTATTAGCCCATAGTAGACAAATAATTGCGCTATTAGAATTCAAAAATCGAAAAAAAGTTTTTTTGGCCCGGCCTAATACCTACCTACTATATATTTATTTTCGTTGCTTAAGAGGAGTATATACGCCAACGACCTTGAAACTGAAAATCCCTGTCGGGCTCATCGAAAATTGTTGATTATTTCATGACGGAATGTTGTAGAACTTTTTTTTTGCACAGATTGTAGGTGACATTGTTTCCTACATTTTGGTGTAGTTTTAAGACAAGAACCTCCTATTGGTGCAAAGCCTATCCAAATTTTAGACAAAAAATGTCTGATTTGGCTAAAATGTCGATAGGCTTCAATACGTTTAGACATATTTGTATGGAAACTGCACTAAAATATCGGAAACAATGTCGCCTACAATCTGTACACAAAAAAAAGTTCGACGACATTCCGTCATGAAATAATCAACAATTTTCGATGCGCCCGACATGGATTTTCAGTTTTTCAGAATAGGACCCTTAAGGTAAGTATATTATTTTTTATCAATATTTTCTATTGATTTCCTTGAACAACAAATTATAAGGTAGGGGAGCGAAGGGTAATG
Source organism: Idaea biselata (assembly GCA_958496205.1). NCBI lineage: Eukaryota > Metazoa > Arthropoda > Insecta > Lepidoptera > Geometridae > Idaea > Idaea biselata. The sequence continues at coordinate 8,627,141 of OY292395.1, forward strand.
GGAGCTTACTAAGAACAGACGGACAGACAGACAGCGAAGTCTCAGTAATAGGGTCCCGTTTTTACCTTAAGGTACGGAACCCTAAAAAAACTCTTATAAAAACCACATTTATTAATCTTCTAATAAATTTTAATTAGGAACTATTAGAACACTTATTTAGGTATGTTTTAATCACAGTTAGAATGAATTACAGCCATACATTAAGGCACAACAAAAGTTTTACGAAAAAAGTCAATCGCTCTCATTACCCGACACGTGCGGGTAATGAGAGCCCATTTCACGATCATATGGGAAATGGGAGCCTTCCCAAAAAACAAATTAAACCTACTTTAAACTTGATCGTAGTTCGTTACTGCGGACATAAACTATAACACAAATAAAAAAAACAACTTCTCAAACAAAAACAAAAATAATAATAATGAGAGCCATCCTAGGCTCCTATTTCCCGCAGACTACCATTTTGAAAAATAATAATATAAATAATGTGATTCTATTTCAATCGCAAATTAACAAATTGCACTAGTTAGTAAATGAATCTACAGACGTAATGAGTATAAACATAATAAGATGAGAATAAAACTTCATGCTTGACTTGGCGCTGGCAATCCGTGGTTTTTTATAAGCGTGGATCGACGAACACACAACCGTCCTTCCTGACTGAATGCATTGCACTAACGCCTCCAACCGGTCAGGCGATGTTTCTCGAAGGTTGGCGGAAGCGGCCGAGTGTTTACGATCGCGCAAATATGCCTACATTCCGTTCAATCACCATGGCTCCTATTTCCCGACCGCTCCCACTACCTCTCGCTCCCCTATCTACCTCTACCTATATTGATACCTAGATACACGCTTAGAGTTGCGGAGTCAATAACCTAACAAAACAAACTAATAACAAGATCTAGAATTTCGGAAATTGCTTTTTGATAGGTACCGACTTGATTCCCATCTAAAAAGAACCGTTTAAGTGCTACTTAGCCAAACTTGCTACGAAATGAGGAGGTTCGACGAATGATTGTTATCATGAATATATCTGCCTTCAAGCTGCTTAGCTAATTTCGTGGTAATGAGTGCTAATTTGTAGTTTAGAACTGTAATGTAATACGTAGGTACTATTACTGAAAATATCACACCAAGCCTCCTAACAAAATAAAACGCCTAAATGTATTTATTTAAAATTGGCAACGATGGTTTTGCTTTAAAAATAATAATAAAATGGGACTGTAACACATTACGCCTCCAGGCCAACAGGTTGGACCGACGCGACGACGCCTATCTTCACAAATAATTCGGGCTTCGAAAACAACATGGGCTATAGTGATGTGATGTTAGTGGATTGGCTACTGGGGGAACTATGGTGATTATGGCGCCTGCCGTTACAATTTCCAATAAACACGTAAATATGGCAGACGGAGACTCGCCAACTCACAAACTGGGCCACCCTAATCAGCTGAGCATAATGCAGCAAGGGAGCAACAGGGACGTGAAAGGCTGAAGGATGGAGATCCCTGGATTTTAAGTCATCACTGGTATTCCAGAGAGCGGGCCAACTCATCACTGCATGTCTGTTTATTATTAAATAGATTGTCCTGACTTTTTGACTGACTGATGAAATAAAGCACAGCCCAAACCGCTGCTAGTAGAGCACTGTTAATTTAGAGAGAGTGTTGCACTCTCCAGATTTCAGTAACGGATGATGCAACGAGCGTCATGCATGCATGACTGGTAGTCAACTCCTTTTATTCGAACAGCGCAAGGGCTCAATTACGATAAAAAATCTGTCATCGTACTTATTATCATTATTATATAGGCACTTATCAAGTAGTTACCTACGAACTAATTTATCGGACGTGACGTCAAATTTAGACGCAATTAAAATCATCTAACTAATAGATAGGTGAATATTACAAAAATAAGAAGATTTTTTATTTGTTACCGTTTTAATTAACAAAAAGGACGACTGACTTGGGTTTATCATACCTACTCCTATGTAGGTAGGTAGTAGGTACGCCTACAAAGTAGTAGAAGAAGCTAGAAATTAGCTGAAGAACCTACGAAGAACCCCTTTTAAACTATTTTGGAAGGGGTTCTTCGTCGTTCCCCACACAACACATCTTCAACACTTCAAGTTTAACATAACTAACTTTCGGGAAAAGTGTGTTAATATTATATTAATCTGAATGTGTCATTGATTTTCGATGCTGACCGTACGACACGAGGCTGATATCGCAGAGGCCAGAGCGCTCGCTCCTAACATTTTTTTGCCTATTGTTTGTGAAACCTACCTAAATAATTTGGGTAACACACTATAATAATCCAACTTCGTCAAGTCGAGCGAAGAAGCGCCACGGCTGTACTATCCTTTTCACGAAACCATTCATAAACCCATACAAAAAATATAAATAATCTCTTTACATACCTACATTGTAGAAATTCCGGCCGGACGGTATACCGTATATTTACCATAGGTTTATTTCACTATTGACTTGCACCATCAATGGTATTATACAGATGCTATTTAGTAATTAGTTTCGTGTGTACCATTGATGCACAATTAAATTATAATTTGAAGCACCACCAATAAGGGCAGGTCCTACAACCGTAGCGTGGCGTAGCGCGTAGCTGTATAGCTTAGTTACGAGAAAACGTTCGTAGGAGACATTCCCTTATTTTATGTAAATCTATTTTACTGAGGTCTAAGCTAAGTAAGTAAGTACGTTTTCTCGAAGCTACGGTCGGTCGGCGGCGCGGGCGGGCGGTTCTAGGACCTCGAATTTACTTGCCTCATAATTACCACCCTTTATAAGAACATTAAAATTAAGATCACAACTAACAAAATCCATATTAACGCCTGACTACATTATATTTTCTCAGCATCAATAAACATTAAGTAGATCGATTAGCACGCGCCACTATCGTATTTGTATTTATCCATTCATACCTACGCTACGTACCTATCACGTATATCTACATGACAGATGAAAATGAATACAACGATAATTATTATTGCGCTAATTAGTAATTATCTTACGTCTGAGATGTGGGTAAAGTACTAACATCGTCGTGATTTAGTTCGGAAACTGTGCTCGGAGGCGGCGACTCCGATGGCACCTACTGTTTAATCTGTGGCGGGGCCTCTCAGCGAGCCTACATAAAAAGCGCGCGTCTTGAGTCGCAGCCACTCGGTGTCACGCTCACACGTTGTACGTATCGCGTACTAATATATTTTCACGAACTTATCCCGCATCGCGATCTCCAATCTCCAGCAAACATGAAAGGGATAATATTGCTTCTGGCGGTTTGTGCGGTGGCAACAGCAATGGTCCCGAGGGATAGGGTGAGTATTTAGAGAGAAATTAAAGATCTCAGTGATTGGTGGTTGTGATGTGTTTACCTCAAGGATTGTGACTTTTACTGTATTTTTAAAATGTGATGTAGAAATTTACCTACGTGATTCTAAAAATCCACGTGAAAGAAGAGAAAATCATTTAATCATTTATTATGAATTTATATTTGATAGATATAAATATATTACCAAAAAATATGTATCCTACGTAATTTGTCATTACACCTTGTTAGTCATCATTAACAAGTTATCTTTACCTAATCATCTTTTAAATTAACCCTCAAATATAAATTGCATCGTTAACGGTTATGCATAGGTACTAACTAGCCTGTAATACCCAAATACGTATAATTTAAGGGCAACATTGCGATGATTTAGCGTTGAAAAGGTTTTATTTTATTTATTTTTGACTTGAGAACCTCATGTCTAAAAAAATAAAATGAGAAAATATCTTAATCTTGTCCGAACTATCAAAAGTTGGCTTTGAAATTTAAGGCGACTTGCATAAAATCGGGCTTAAATATTTAGCTAAATATATTTTGATAAGTTTGATTTATTAAGCCTCCGGTAGGTATGTACTTGTTTTTACATTGTAAAATTTACATAGGCATTAGCTACAAAGGGATGATGTATGTATACTATAGACCGGGCCGAGACCCAGCCGTGTCCGAGTCGAGATACGTTTGTATGAAGACAGCTTTTGTTTTGCATGTTATCCGTACTATTTCCGCGCAAAACAAAAGTCTTCATACAAAAGTAGCTCGGCTCGGACACGGCCCGGTCTAGCAAAAATCATCCCTTAATAATGTCATAAATGGGGTGCCACGCGCAAAGCTGTTTGCAGTGGCGCTGGCATCGGATGATCTTTTTTTTTTTTCGATGATGGTCCTCCACCAATGGAAACGCCGTTTTTTTTTTATTCTTTCGGTCTCAGACCGATATGGCCAATTTGGCGCCGAGAGTTGTAAAAAACATCTGACGTTTGACAGTAAAGATCATCCGACTACCGACCTCTGCCGGGATAAAAAGTTAGTGTTCTTCCTCATTAAAAGCACACATTATTTAGAAAGCGTTATTCAATATTCAAGTCTGCCTGTGTTTGTCTGTATCTATACAACATTTTCGTATAAAACTACTTTATTATTTTAAATCTACTTATAAATAAATTTAGCCGCTATGTCCTATACCTACTTTCTATTCTATTTTAATAATATTGGAAAGGTGAAGGTGCAAATGTTTGTTGCTCCTTGACGTAAATATAACTGAACCAATGAAATTTAGAATATACTCGTACCTACTCATAGGTATCTGCAGATCTGAAACAACTGCACATAGACGTGTATGCTAGTTTTTAGTTTCTACATCGCTTTCACGAAATAAGATCATCCAGAAACATTTTAAGGAAGTAATACAAATATTTATTTATTTCAGCTTACAATTAGGTACAATTCAATTATAATAAAAACACAAAATTAAAACAAAACAAATAAATCCACATAATCAAGGAGCTAACCATAAATTTAAAAATAACTATAACTAAGAACTAAACTACCCACCCTGTACCCCAAGGAATAAGATCATCCAGAAATATTTTTACGGGATACGATCATCCTAAAATAGAAGTTTCCTTTTCTACATCATATTCACAGAATAAGATCATCCAGAATTATTCGTTTCTTCATTATTTTCACAGAACAGAATCATCTTAAAATATTAGTTTCTTCATTATTTTCACAGAATAAGATCATCCTAAAATATTATTTTCCACATCATTTTCACGAAATAAGGATCATTCAGAAATATTTTCACGGAATACGATTATCCAAGATAATTGTCTTTATGTTATTCATGGAATGTTATTCGTGAATAATCTAATTTTAAATATACCTACATACATTATTTTGTCTTATTCACGGATTCACAGATATTTGATGAAATAGAAAGACCAACACTGACAACAATAGATCTAAAAAATTAAAATTGTGCTGTAAATTCCCAGACGAACAGAATTCTAAATGGTTAATATCGCTCAATATTTTGAGAAATCCGTAATAATTTTACATTTACTTTAAAAATCATGACAAAACTATATCTAAAGGTTTACGCCACAGACATGAATTTAATGTTTATGCCATAAAAGAAGGCGTGTAGTGTGTAGTCGTAATATTTTTTCAGTTAGATAATGTAGAATCTTCACGTTAGACTACCTTCCGGTGTGTGATTCATCTCATCGATCAGTCATCATCATCACAGCACTGAACTGAGAAAGTGAGACAGGAATTCAATTTTTCTTCTTTAAATTACATTGTTTTACCACTAAATTTAATATTAGGTACCTACTTACTATGTTTAGTTCTTATTTCATTTTATGAGTTAGGCTAGTTCCAGATCATGGCACTGTCATGGCACTGATCTATAACTGAAACGTCCCAAAATCCCCTCCATTGCGTTCTAAATTTCAACATTTTTGGAAAATTTTGCAGAGTTTTACTGCTTTTGTAGTGTTAATAATTCCTATAAGTAGCTAAATTACCAACAATTGCTGAACCGTTTTCGAGATTTTTTTTACAATGTTGTGGCGAACTTGAGACGTTCTTGTAATAGAATACGTGCCCAGGATGATCTTAAACGTACTAGGTACCTACTTACATATTATTTTAATAATTGAATTTACATCTAAGAAAATTTCGTTCAAAAAGGTTTTGAACTTAGTATTAATTTTTAACTACAGTTTGCAAATAATAGAAAAAGAATAATCTTCATTAGTGATGGGCCGACTAGTCGTCAACTACAATTATGCAATAAAACCAATGTTTATTGAATTAGTAGTACAGTAATTAGAAGGTGGGTAGTCAGAAAAACGTAAACAAAACACGTCATAGCCAACATAAATCATCTAAACATCATACATCTAAAATATCATAACTATGCCCCAGCTCCATTAAAAAAAAACAATTTTTTATTATTATTTTAACCATTTTTTTGAAGTTTCGCTACAGCTTTCGAAGTGCAAATTTATCCAAAAATACCAACAATCGCCTAGTGGTCATGATTAACCTAAATGTCGCGGAATTATAATGATCTGCATTGCCGACTAGTCTGCCGACTAGTCGGCAATTGTGGAACCGACTAGTCGGCTAGTCTGCTAGTCGGCAGAACCCCTAGTCGGCCCATCTCTAATCTTCATCTAAAATAGTAATAGAACCATCACCGACTGTTATTTTGTAGGTGTTGCTGCAAGGCTGCAATAACATATCTGTAATCAGAATCACATAGCTGCTGTAATCAAGACGTGTGTCGGTTTAGTCAGCTCGGTGACTAATACCACTTTTGATAAGTGTAAGTAGGTATTATGACCTCTAAGTATGAGCAAAAAGGTACATTTCCCAGAATGTTGAATTTTCCAAAATTTTAAATTTCCCAGAATGTTGAAATGCAAAATGTTCCCAATATGTAGGTATTTTTAAGTATAGGCGGTATAGGTTAGGTACCTATGGTTCTACAAATAGAAAACTGGGGAGTAGAATAGTCGGAGTAGGAAAAACGCAGATAATGACAGAATTGATAAATTAACTTATTTTGAAACTGTATGAAATTTATCACCATTATTCAAACCCTTGCCAAAGTAGTTTTGAGAATTAGATAAACAATAGGTACCTACCTAACCTACTATGTATGATACGGGAGGCCGCCTGCCGCTGCGACCAGTCATGTGTGTATTTGTTTACAAAGATGACAATAATTTAGAATTCACTCGAACGTCGAATGGAAAATCTATCAAAGATAAGGCGCAGACGGCGGTATGGTGCGGTAGGTATGAGAACTTCCTGTTTACGTGAATTTACATATGTACAAGCATGTACTCGTACTATTCGGCCGTACTACGGGTAGGTATTATCAACAGTAATTTGTAATGAAATGATATGTTGTGGCGTCAGTCAGCGTCATTGATTCGTCTATTGCGTTCATTCATGCTGCGGTCGTCGATTCTCCGGCGTTCAATCCGAACGGATACGTTCAAGGGCGTGCGTATGCAACATATCGTACGATGTCCGTGGGACAGTACCTATGCCTCAGGCTTTGGCTGATAACGAAATTGTTTATGGAACGTCTCTAATTGGGATTGCTCTTTGATAATGAATGTTTGTATCACATCATTTCTACTGGTCTTGCCCCTATCTGTTAGATAGGAAAATTGTAAATATTTGATTTAATAATTAAACTACTGGTAGTGAATATCTGTGGGTGAATAATCGTAGCGTTAAAAGAATTGAAATAGGTCAACTTACCTTATTTCCTTTTGCTTAATTTGTGAAATTACATAATATGTTTGTTATTTTAATAATAACTTCCGATGATCCGTACATACCTACTTCCGAGTTCCGACGTTCGTCATTTCATTATCAAATAGGGTTTATTTTTTGACAATTATATTTATAAATGTAGGTATTTGCTTTAGGTATACCTATCGTTAGGAATTATTTATTTATTAGTAGGTATGGCATAGTTTTAATACAGAAGTTCAAAATTTGGAATTCTTGAACGACTGGTACAACTGTGAGGTCGCAGATATGGCACCAGTACAGCAGCCAATGGTTGTAGTTCGTTTAGCGTAATGTAATGACTTTATTGAATAGGACAGAATGCTAATCTTCTTAGTATAAGCTTCGCGTGCTCCATCTTACACGACATCATCCATCACTCATCAACATCATCGTAGGTGTGATAGTGTTCAAATGCTCGCCGAACTAAGTATTTCTTATAAAAAAATAATTCATTATATTTATGTAGGTACCTAGGTCCTAGGTACTTAGGGATTGATTTATTGTATGACAGACAAACTGTTATGTATGTTTAGTATTCATTTACAATAATGTATAATGCATTGACGCACTTAGGTGATCGATAACTTAATTGCCCTTTGAGACAATGTTATCAATAACTTGAAACGATAAAAAAAATACCCGCACGTGTATCTATAGTATATGTACATTAGTAGGTACCTATCTATTTCTTATTGACTATATCTACTTATACAAAAATGAGTTAGGAAGATAATGTTTTTAATTTGTGAGATAGGTATATAAACAAAGATGCACGCGATAAACATACATAACCTATCCTCCCTTGCAGAGTCGGGTAAAACAGACAGAAACTATTATTAATTAGGTCTATTCTACTCACCTAAATATCTACTACAATAATCTATTGAGTGGTACAATAATGATTGTTTCTCTAATTAATTTGTAGTTGTATAAGTAGGTATGTGTAGTATAAGTAGGTAATATAGTTAAAGACGGGAAATGAAAGGTCTGAGACATAGGTCACGTCCCTTTTATCGAAGAGTATGATCTAACTGAAACCAGTGCGCACTGATTTATTGCACTAAAGGTCCATGCGCACTGATTTATTGCATCATAGGCACCTAATTAAGTAAACATATCTAATCCTTACTTATGTAAAAAGTACAAAATTTACTTTCATGATAGTTTCTTAAATTTGGTACAAATCGTCCATTAAGGCATACCTCAGCAAAGTTCTCTTTTTTTCGCAAAAGCCTTTACAATGTTGGCCTTGGCATATTTGCTAAATTTCAGTAAAGCACAATCTGTCCAAAAAATTTAACTTTTCCGAGACTATTGAGGCTGAAACTGCAGCCGAATAATTTTAACTGTTATACAACTGGTGGTAATTTTGGAAGAAATCATTTTAATACTTTAGTGATATTTTGCAAAATTACCATTATTTTGTTGATAAAAAATGACTAGACAGAGCTGAGGCATAGTTAAGACATTTGAACATTAGAATAGCAGCTTATTTCCTGATTTATCGATTAATAAAATAATTTGTTTTCAGCGGGCTGTGAACCCAGACTCTGAAGAAGCGCAAGCGGGACACGCTACGACCGAGAAGGAGAAAAAGATCTGCGCAGCCCATACCCCTTGCGCCTGGTCTATTTATAAACCCGTACTGAAAATTATTGAAATGAATATCACAAATACCTAGTAAGTCATTTATTAGATATTTCTTAACTTATTATAAAAAGGTATATTTAAATAATTTAGCAGGTTCTAAATTCAATATTACTATGGGAGTTTTTGAGTTTAGGAGCGGCTTAATTGTATAAGAAGCCTTTATATTTTGAGAGTAGCGTCTCAGTTTTTGGCCGTAAAATGCAAATCTTTATGGCATTACTATCTATAATTTTCCTCGAAAATATGTCAATTTACAAGATTTTCAAGGAATATTACCACTTTAACCGATTCTCTGTTGATTTTATTTTCAGAAAAAAGGTTTACAATTGTTCGTAATTTTGCAAAGATTCGTAAAAACTTTGGGAAAAAAATAATCTTGAAAAATTACCAACAACAGTTAAATGTTTTCGGATTTTTTTTATCAGCAGCCGGGAAGAAAACAGACCTGAGGCATAGTTAATACATTCTCATTGTATAGAATACGGGCCCAGCTCGATATTTTCAGACGACAATAATCCTCCATATACCTACTTGAAAAAATTAACGAGTAAAAAACTCTTTTAGAAAATTTAAAGGGTGTATAACCTACTTCGCATTTTGTCATATAATCAGATCACATACCTACCTATCGATATGAAAATGCGCTAATTTGGCAATTTTAAACTTATAGTATTTCTCACGCAAGGAGTCATTTTATGCAATCGATAATTAAATTATGAGTAGGTATGTGATTGTTTGCAAAAAATAAATAGAATTGAAGTGCATTGATTTACAATTTTTGAAATAGTTATAATTAGATACTTAATACTTCAATTAAACACGTTTATTTACCTACTAAGAGAAATATTTTCTTATGACGAGCTTATACCAAAAATGCAACAATATTATACCAATAACTTGATGATGCAATAATTAATTACCGATCTTTAAGTTTGTTAGACTTTATTTTAGACTAATTTGTAAGTATTTGAGTTAGACCTAGGCAAAAAGCATTGACCTAATTTTTAAAGCATAGTTTTTGGGTCGGCGTGTAATATTGCACGTGATCGGGGTATCAAAAGGTCTATCCCACTGTATGCGAAGCGCAAGGATGTTGCTTTGCTAAATGTAGATAGGGTATTACAAACATACAAGATAGGCGCGAAAAACATAACCCTTTCCTTGCCGCCGGGTAAAAAGAAGTAGGTATATAGCTAGCATCTACGTACAGAGTACATATATTTTTTTACTAAATTTGTAATTATGAATATTTCAGTTGCGAGTGTGGTGTCGGCGACAGCTGCCAGTACAACGAGGATGACTCGACGGTGAACGCTTACGTCTACCGCTGCAGGACGGCGCCAGCCCCGGACGAGACGCCGGCCACTGAAGAGAACAGCTAGCGGGAATATCACCTACCCCTACTAGTACCAGTTCAATCGCCCACCGTCACTTCATCCTAACTGTACACTCTACTTAGCGATGTAAAGTACTTGCTTATTTTGATTAATCTGACGAATTTATCTAAGGATCAGAACACGTGTGCATCGATACTCGACCTGCCTCTTCGAGGGTACAATATCAAACTGTTAGTTCTATAGAATATAAACAAAACCATAATACTGTGAGACGTAGTATATGTTATGTATGCGCCTTGAGCAGATATAACGAATCTCCAACCCGGTTATCTGTAGTGAAACCTTCCTGAACCTATCCGATTAGGTACTTAAGTACTATTTTCAGTGCTTAATATTATTGTTTTCGGGTCTTGATTATTTTTTTATCTCGCTGTTTCGATTATAAATTACAATAGTCTAGCGACCATGACTATTGTAATATTTATATAGTCGAAACAACGAGGCAAGTAAAATTAGTCGCTTACGATCCGATACGGTAACCACATTTAAAAGAAAATAGGACACAAATAATCGCATGTACACGTCGGTAGATTCATCGAAACTGTTTAACCGGATAAACCTAACCGATTAAGTATTATTTTTAGTGCTTTAATTTTATTCCTTTCGGGTCTTGATTATTTTTTTTATCTCGCTGTTTCGACTAAAAATTACAATAGTCTAGCGACCATGACTATTGTAATATTCGTTTAGTCGAAACAACGAGGCAAGTAAAATTAGTCGCTTACGATCGGTAACAACATTTAAAAGAAAATAAGACACAAATAGTCGCATGAACACGTCAGTAGATTCTTCGTAAACGTTAACCGGATAAACCTATTTGATTAAGTAATATTTTTAGTGCTTAATATTATTGTTTTCGGGTCTTAATTATTTTTTATCTCGCTGTTTCGACTAAAAATTACAATAGTGTAGCGACCATGACTATTGTAATATTTGTTTAGTCGAAACAACGAGGCAAGTAAAATTAGTCGCAAGATCCGATACGGTAACAACATTTAAAAGAAAATAAGACACAAATAATCGCATGAACACGTCAGTAGATTCTTCGTAAATGTTTACTTATTAGCTGTAAAATTTCACCTTAATAAGTCTGTACTTACATTGCTACAACTTTGTACCTTCATTTACCTACTTAAATTATAGCAATAGGTTTGCCTCTATGACCCAAGTTTACAATAAAACTTCAGTTACCTACTTTGTCGCTGAAGACGCATTATCACGCCGCGGTTCGTCTGAAATTATCGATCACTCGATACTATACAAAAATGTTGATAATGCGCCTTAAAGAAAAATAGTATGACTTTGTCTGTTATGGCATAAATAATACGAAGACAGCAAACAACTTAGTTATTGTCTTCAATACAGGTATTAATAAGTTGCCCATTGCTTTTATTCATTTTAATTGTAAATCATATAATTATTTGTATTGACAATTTCCTGAACGATTTATTTGCAATTTACAATAATTCATTTTTGCTACACAAAATCTGGTTCCGCCTGAAATCATTGGTAATTATTGCATTTCTTTTATTATGTTTCTGCCAATTATTTTAATTTTATTACATCTTAAAAATCGTTTGTACTTATTAGGTTATTTTGTGAATGATGTGGCTGATAATTGATAAATGTATTCTGATTTCATTTGATTGAAAGATACGAATAATTTTACATAATAATTTTTTACTTATAATGTTGACAAATACGTCATTTTAAAGTTCCTATTTTTTATAATAATAATTATAATTTAAGTTTAATTTTGGGTAAGGATTACAATTGAGTTCCTTTTTTTGTGGGAATAAAGTACCTACCTATTAATTTGTAAGTGCATTTTGTAGTCTATTGCAAATACATGACTGTAATCTTTAATTTAGTTTTACTGAACAACCTACATAGTACATTATACATAGGTACATACAACGTACACAGGACAAGGTAAAAGACAGGTATGGTACATGTAACTACAATCCTAGGTAATAACTAGTATACACAGTGCGAGCAAGCGTACGAGTCAGCCTGCCGAGTAGCTGTACTGCAATAACTCGCACTGGAACCTATTCCACCTATTTGCACCTATTCTATAATTCAAATGTCTCAAACACGCCTCAGCCTTGTTCAATTTTTTTTAAACGGCAGCTTCTGTTTGTAATTAATTTTGAACTATTGTCACTAAATAGGCGAAATTGTGCAAAATTGATTATTTTGCACAATTTCGCCTATTTTAGTGACAATAGTTATTGCAGTACAGCTACTCAACTGAGGATTGAGGCATGTTTGAGATATTTTAATTGTAGAATAGGTGCCGAACGTAACGTACAAGTAATTTGTACGTGCGAGTGCTATATGTAAAGTAATTAATTAAGTAATTAATTAAAGTAATTAATTAATAAAATTGTAAAGTAATTAAACACAGTAAAAAAATATCAAATATAACGTATATAAATAAAAGCACTAACAAAAGCAAAGCCACATGGGGTATAATTAAAAATCATACCACACCTGCTAACTATATACGTACCTCTATTGACAATTTAAAAATAGATAACGTTGAAATACACGATCCTGCAGTTATATCTCAAAAATTGAATGATTACTTTTTAGATAATGATTTTAAAACCAGTGCAAAAACACAGAAATCTATCCATAGCAATAGTGTAAAAACATTTTTTTTAGAACCAGTCACAATGACTAAACTAATTAATATAGTTAATCATTTAAAAAACAAAAAAAGTTCAGGCCATGATCAAATTCCAATACAAGTCATAAAATACAGCATCCATTACATTGTTAGACCTTTAGTTCATATTATAAATTTATGTTTATCGTCGGGTGTTTTTCCAGACGAAATGAAAATTGCCATCGTTAAACCACTTTTTAAGAAAGGTTCAAAATCGGACATTAAAAATTATAGACTCATAGCATTGTTGACTAGTTTTTCCAAATTGTTCGAAAAAGTTATTTACAAAAAATTAATGGACTTCTTTGTTTCTAATAATACGATAAATAATTAATTTGCAATTTGGGTTCCAAAAAGGAAAAAATACTTCTTTAGCTATTTTTAAAATGCTCAAACAAGCTTGGACCGATATTAATAATAAGAAAACAGGTATAGCTTTATTCTTAGATTTATCGAAAGCATTCGATTGCGTGGTACATAGCATACTTTTAGAAAAATTAGAACGTGTTGGTATACGAGGAATTGCTTTAAATTTATTACAATCTTATTTAAAAGACAGGTCTCAAACTATTGAACTCGATGTTTACAATAAAAAAACCAAAACTGTCGAAAAAATGTCATCGAATTCTAAAAAGATTGTTATAGGGGTTCCACAAGGAAGTGTTCTTGGGCCTCTCTTGTTCCTCATATACATAAATGAGCTGCCCTCGGTAACAAAACATCTTACTGTTATGTTTGCAGATGATGCTACAGTGTATATCTCAAAAGACAATTTGACCCATGCTGAATTTGAAATAGAAATAAACAGAACCTTAGAAATAATTATAAATTGGTTAGGAAATATTAATTTAAAAGTTAATGTAAATAAAACTATGTTTATGCAACTTAAAAGCTACAGAGCTAAACCTAAAATTGTAAATGTTATGCACAGTAATTCAAAAATTGTTGAAGTTTCGGAAACTAAATTTCTTGGTATAATTATCGATTGTCACCTTAGCTGGAAAACTCAAATTAAGAAAGTAAATAACATTTTATCTAAATATTGCTTTAGTTTAACAATAATAGTTAATATAACTTCAATAAATGTTGCTAAAACGGCATACTATGGTTATGTCTATCCTCATTTGAGTTATGGTATTATCTTTTGGGGAAATTCTGTTAATTTCGAATCCACCTTTATACTACAAAAAAGATGTATAAGAAAAATCTATAACCTTAAAGACACAGATACCCTACGTAAGATTTTCAAAGATGAAAAGTTTCTAACCCTAATAAGTATTTATATATTGGAAATCTGCTTATTTGTTAAAAACAACAAAGGTTATTTTTTTAGCAAAATCTCAATTAGGTCTGAGAGTCAAAGAGACAAACATAAATATAATATAAGCATACCTCAAGTAAACAATCATACATTTTATAAAAGTTCATATTACACCGCAATAAAAATTTATAATCATTTACCCCTACACATTAAGTTACTAAACGGTGTTATATTCCAAAACAAATTGAAAGCTTGGCTCATATCTAAGGTATTTTATAATCTTACAGAATTTTTCGATAACGACGAAAGGTAATATAAATATTGTTGTTCTACTTTAGATTAAAATTATATTTTAAGGCCCTACTGTCACCTTACCCTATTGCATGCTCGAAATGAGTAAACTGTTGAAACTATTTATATTTTAAGACCTCCAATGTACACAGTTATAGCAATAAAAATATTCTTATTCTTATTCTTAAATTAGAACTACAGCTGAAGCGAGCTGAGCTACTGACGTAGGTATGAGGAGCTGAGCTACTGACGTAGGTATGAGGAGCTGAGCTACTGACGTAGGTATGAGGAGCTGAGCTACTGACGTAGGTATGAGGAGCTGAGCTACTGACGTAGGTATGAGGAGCTGAGCTACTGACGTAGGCATGAGGAGCTGAGCTACTGACGTAGGCATGAGGAGCTGAGCTACTGACGTGGGTATGAGGAGCTGAGCTACTGACGTAGGTATGAGGAGCTGAGCTACTGACGTAGGTATGAGGAGCTGAGCTACTGACGTAGGCATGAGGAGCTGAGCTACTGACGTAGGTATGAGGAGCTGAGCTACTGACGTAGGTATGAGGAGCTGAGCTACTGACGTAGGTATGAGGAGCTGTGTAATAGCTATGCAGCAGTTTGCACGCCAGTTCCACTATCTACAACGTGCTAAAATTTAGTAAATAGACTAACATTTTAATGCATGGGCTTTTGTAAAAAAAACCTACTCCAGGGTTAATTGAAATCTCTCCAATTTATTTGCCGACATTAAAGCAGAACTTTAGATCTGAATGTGTAGGTATTTTAAACGTATTCATGAAACAAATCAGAGTTGTTCGTTCGTTTACCTAAAACTGAAATATTCAAGCATTTTACCGCCTCACCGTGCGGACTGAGAGCTATTTTCAGCAAGCCATCGTTAGTTCTGATAAAAGTATTTTAGGATATCATTAAAACTGCACCGTATTTCTACAGTCACTTTCAATGTTGCCAACATTACCCTAGCTTAACGACCGTATACTGTAGCTATGCCCGTTTTGTACCAAGGACTTTACGACTTTGACGGAACACCAAGTGAACTTTTGTTTGGTTTCTAGATGAGTGATATTTCGATGGTTTCTAGGCCTCCGATTGAAAAAGAAACGTGTAATGTCTATACATTGCTACGACTACAATTTAGTATAACAACGATATAGGTAACATAGTAAATTATGGTAATTTGTAATAGGACTAAGAATAAGATAAATTAAATGGATTGAGCTTATTATTTTGGTTTTTACTTTACAATCATTACCTTATTAAAGGTGAGTTGGCTGTTACATTATCTAGCATCAAAATAAAAACTTTAATATTTCGTTTCATCAACGAATGCAAGTATGCACCAATCTCAAACAAGAAATCTATTTTTGCAAGTACATCAACGCATTCGTTTTTTTTGAGATTGGTACCCTCAATTTATTTTGAGACAAGATATTTACATGGACTGCTCCCGATCTTTAGGCACCTACTTACTCATTCGTTAATTAGTGCAACCTTATTTAATTTATGTACCTATTGTTAGTTAATAACGAAAAGCTCGTTTCGAGAAAATGATCGGTTTTTTACCAACTACCCTCCTACTACAAATCTCGGTTCTGAGAGTGGTAAACAAGTTACCTATATACATACTATCCTATAGGTTGTATAGATTTCTAAGCCAGTATAAATTCACTACGTGGGCTCTAGACGGTTCTTTCAAAACGGAGCGACCGGTGAAAGAGCGTAGTAGTTCCTACTTTCTTAATTTCTTTAAATATGTCCGCCATGTCTTTCAATTATAATCAAAAGGACAAAAAAACAATTTTCACTACTGCCACTGAGACCATGGCCACAACCACCACGGTAAGTTTAGTTTTTAATTAATAATACCTACCGTTTTGATAGCAGGTAGGTGTATTAAATGTAGGTACCAGATATGGTAGCCATCATATTATACCTATTTGATAATTTATCACAATAATTCGATGTTTCTTTAGAATTATGCAGCAGATTTATGAGATTTGTTTGTCTGCGGTTTTGTCGACGGTTTTGTCTTATAGATAAGTCCCTTAATAATGTTATCCGGACTGAAAATCAGGATGAAAATTATGCTTTTTCCTATGCCACACCCTAATTCTTTACGCAAATCATTAGTTTGACCTTGAAGATAAAACAATTAGATATAATCTTAGATGAAAACAAAATTAGTAGATACGGTATATTCTAACATTGCGTATTCGAAATATGAGCTTAAAACACCTATACATGCATTTTCATAAAATTATTGTATATTAAAACATTTGTCTTTAAGAATGATTCAGACATTTGTACATAAGCAAAAAGGTATTCTTAATGGATGTCAAAAAAATAATCGCAGTGTGACAGCACATGCTCACGCGGCAACGGTTCGACATACGACTGAGGCTAGCGCGTCAGCTAGACGCAGTTTTATCGTCTCATTTTCCGAGACTACGTACCGTATCTTTAGTTTTTTGTTTAATCTAAGGATATAATAGATTCTGGGACGGTATGTTGAAGGTTATGGGTTCGAAGCCCGAAATCATAGCTACATTTTTTTTGGAAATCAGGGGCAGCTGTTAAGGGTATATTATATGTTTTGTGATCAGGAAAGTTACAACAGCTCTTCTGAGGGACCCGGCCGTAATGGGAACGGTCCTATAGAAGGGTTATTTTCCCCTCTTGCGCCGGCATTTCACAGTCAACGTGGCAATGATCTGATCGAGCTTCTCACTCAACATGAGCCCAAAGTTGGCGACACAGGTATGTACAGTTGTAAAGGTAGTATTCGTTAGCTTAGCTACTTTTATGATTTTTTAACACTTAACAGGATTGGAATCAGTGAGTTTTTATGTAAGTTCTTTTTCAGACATTCACGTTATAATAATTACATTTTATGTAAAACTAGCTATGTCCCGCAGTTACACCCGCGCAACTCCCGCTCCCGTGGGTATATCGAAAAACCCTTTCTTGTCGGGTGCCTATATCTATACTTCTATTCTAATATTATAAAGAGGAAAGATTTGTATTTGTATTGTGTGTGGGTGTGTACGCGCGTCTGTATGTTTGCGTCTGTTCGCGTCTGTATTTTTGAAATCGGTCTAGTTTTTGAGTTTATTCATACAAACTCAAAAACTAGACCGATTTCAAAAATTTACTATTAGTAGGCTACATTCATTCTGAGTAACATAGGCTACGTTTGATCTCGATATTCCCACGGCGGCATCGGGACTTACGCGGGTGTAACCGCGGGACGCAGCTATACATTATATAAAGAAAACACTCTTCGAATTGCAGTTCTCTGCTATATATCAGCGTTTTAGGCTGTGCGTTGATCAGTCGGACAAAGCATTTTATAGATTTAATTATAGGGATAATGTAGTAGGTAGGGTAGGGTAGGTATCTATTTATTAATTTATGTGTGTGTGGATTTTATAAGACCTTTATTTTTTTACAGCACCACCGACCGTAGAACTGGATGAGGAAATGCTGATGAACTTGAGGATAAATGGGACCGAAAATTTGATGTTTACAGATATAGAACAGCAGAGTAACAACAATGGCTTCTACATGGGTAAGGCCTAGTGCAGACCAGTAGTGGTAGGTTACATAATAATATGAGCACGAGAAACATTTTGTCGGTCGACAAAAATGTTCAGTCTTTTTTTCTCAAGCGACGAGGAGAAGAGAAGACAAAATGTTTGTTGTGCTCACATGCCACCACTGCAGGTCACGAATTCTATAACTGAAATCACTTAACAATGTCTACACATTCTTATTTCTCGAAATCGGTTAGTAGTTGTTGAACATTTTGCAAAAATACTAACACGTCAAAGCTTTCAAAATTCCAAAAATAAGTAACGTTTTAGCTTAATTACATTACGTGCCCAGGGTTTTCTTAATTTATTTATTTATTTAACGCATAGGTATAGGTATAGGTATGTATAACTTAACGCATAGGTAGACATTATATTGTGGTATGTTTAAGTGGAACGTAGTTGGACTTATATAATAGGTATGTGCCCAGGAATTTTATTGTAGTTGAAAATGAAATTGTTTTATCTAAGGTGGTGGACGTCAAGAATCGGACACTTCATCGAATATCTGGGGCGACGGATCGAGCATGAGCGGGAATGGACGGAACGGAGAATCTATTGATACTTTCGATTTTCTGGTCAAAAGTAAGTTTTTTTTATTATTTTTTCTATACTAATATTATAATGAGAAAAGGTTTGTTTGTAACGAATAGGCTCCCAAACTACTGGACCGATATTTCCATGGGATCAGGACTTTCGCGGGGGTAACGCGCGGGACGCAGCTAGTTCTTCATATGTGTCTAGTTAACTACTAACTGCGCCTGTGGTTTTCGGATATTCGCAATATCCTAAGTTCCGGCTATCTACACGTCATGTCAGTTTCATCGCATTCAGCTCTGTAGTTTATGCGGGGTAAGATGGCACCGGGCGCAATACCGTATATCTACACTAATATTATAAAGAGTAAAGATTCGTAGTTTTGTGTGTGTCATATGTTTGTAATGAATAAACTCAAAAACTACTGTGCCGATTTCAAAAAATCACCCTGACAGCCGTAACAGGCTGTTTTCCCACGGGATCGCGACTTACGCGGGTGAAACCGCGGGACGCAGCTAGTTTAATATAATGCAGTAACAGGAGAGTCTAACGTAATTGCGTAAACTTAATAAAACGGGGCAAGTGCGACACTCGCGCATAAAGGGTTCCGTACCACTATCACAATTGGATACGGAACCCTAAAATGGTTTACAACAACCAATTTTTAAATTTTATAGGAAAATATGAAATATTTATCTTCGATTCTTACTCCCATCAAACGACCGAATCACTCAAAAAAAAAAAACCTTGGCACAAAGAAAATCTGAAACATAAGAGAAACTCTTTCTCTAAGGCAGACTAGTATAATTGACAGATAGGGCAGCCATATTGAATTCCATGACCAACTCGATTTGTCCTCCTGTCCCTATTCCTGTCCTGACTCCTTGTTATTTTTGAAACACGTTTGTTGTATGGGAGCCCCTTTTAAATAATTGTTTTATTTTGATTTGTTGTTGTAGCGGCAACCGAAATACATCTTCTGTGAAAATTTCAACCTTCTAGCTATTACGGTCCATGAGATACAGCCTGGTGACAGACAGACAGACGGACAGACGGACGGACGGACGGACGGACGGACGGACGGACAGACAGACAGCGAAGTCTCAGTAATAGGGTCCCGTTTTTACCTTTAGGTACGGAACCCTAAAAACCACAAAAAATGTTTTCTTAACACGAACAGTGAGTGCATACGTGTTGAAATTCATTTACAAAGCCAAACCTCCTTATTAAGGTGCACCATTAAATTTGTTTACAACAATGTATTATGGTGCAAAAAATATTATAATTAATACTGGGCTCGAGTACAAGTAACAAAGGAAAGCTATACTGGGCCTTATTGTCATGTTTTTCTCCAACATAAGAAAATGATACATTGAGTGAGTACCTACCTAAGTATTATTTCCAAAAGAGAAAAGGTTCTCAAATAATAAACATTTTAGTATTTTTAGAGACCCGCGTAAGTCCCGATCCCGTGGAAATATTAACATACAAGGTACCTAGCGATTTTTGCGTGAAGGAGTCACAAACACATACACACACAATTCTTTCACCTAACGTTCACGTGTAGGATTTGTGAATTTTGTGATGCGGACTTTATGACTAGCTTAACTAATTGTGCTAAATCAAGTGCAAGTAATTAGTAGAATCGCGCTGAATCCAATTCTTATTTACTTACAAGTAATCGGAGATCGCGTAAATTCGTTGTAGCAATAAATTTAAATGTTTCAGGTCTATCATCAGCGAACAACTACGTGTCAATGTTGACTCGCGAGCAGCTGTCGGTGCTGCGTGCCATTCGTCCCAGCGTGCTTTATGAGTTTTTGCTGGAGGTCGCCAAGGTTCGCACTGACAAGCGTATGAGACGTGCTTTGCCTAATGTAAGTTGCTACGGTACGGTAAAATAATTAGCCACATCTGAATTAAGAACAGCGTCTTTTAACCCTCGACAAAAAAGAGTGTTGTACAGTACACCCCTCTTTTTTTCATTTTTGATGTCTTCATAGAGATCTTTTAATCTGCTCTGCGAAACTAGGTTTTTCATTGTTTTTTTTATCCCTTATCGTTGAGCATTTGACCATGTGTAGTAAGTAAGTTTCCATGTAGTGACTATAATAATAATAATAATAAAACGTTTATTTCTTCCCACATAGTACATAAATCAGTTACAGTAGGTAGTAAAAGAAAATGTGCAAAAACGACAGTGGGAAGCAGGTGTCTGTGAAAGGCTATAGGCCTGTGTTACAGAACGCCTGGACCCACCCCCGGAATGATGGTACAAAATTTTAGGGATAGTAATCCCTAGGTTCATAATAATTAGTAAGACTTAAATAATAATAACATATAATTATAGTTTAACTTAAGATTTATGAGTTTTAGTAGAGTAAATGGAAGGATATAGGAAGATGAGAATGATTTTATTTTTAGATGCGACTGTGATGTAGGAGAACCAAGCTTGATGTGTGTGTGACAGATGACCTCCCTCGCGACCAGACTCTTAAGAGTTGACCATCAGGAACCACCGGTCAAACACACAGTTATGCTAAATTTACTGGTTTATTTATGTGATAATTTGTAAGAAGTTCTCGGTTTCGTCGTAGGTTAAGTTCTGGAGGAATATAGTGATAGCGCGTTTACATTTGTACGTAGATAGATGATAGACCTGAAGATCAGTATTTATTTTATTATAAAAATATGGACCGAGAAAAATGGGAAATTTTCTTGTAAAGGCAAATTCAGGTGGAAATAGGGGACAAATTTGATCTTTCCTACGTTTAGAGATTTTAACGAAGGCGGTTTTATGATGTTGCATAAGTATTGTCTTTATAATAAAATACTGTCGGACGTTGGGCACGCCCCAATCTTTGTAAAGCTGATCTGTGGAATATAGAAATGGTCGAGATGCTGCTACTTTTAAAATAGCTCTATGGGCTTTTTCAAGGGGCTCTAAAGTAGTTTTGGGTGCTCCTCCCCAGCTAGTGATGCAGTAGTTAAGAATAGAGGAACATAGAGCGTGATATACCTTGCGAATAGTGGGCATAGCCGCAACATCCCTGAGGGTTTTAAAGACATAGATAAGTTTGCGTACTCGTCCAGTGACCGTTTCAATATGAGGTTTGAAGGATAGGAGATTATCAATAATAATGCCGAGGTATTTAATTTGGTTAACTGATCCTAACGTGGGACATTGACAATTTGGCTTTGTTAAACAGGAATGGAATTTGAGTTCAATTTGGCTAGTCGGTTGTGATTTGATGCTTACCGAAAAGGTCATAAACTTTGTTTTATTGGTGTTAAGAGTGAGGGAATTTGTCTGAAGCCAATCAATACATGTGTCAATCCCCGCTTGGGCTATGTTTTGCAGTTCGTTCCATGTTGACGCAACAAAAGTCAAGGCAGTGTCATCTGCAAAAGATACCACTTTGGCGTTTTGTAGTTGGATGTTACAGAGGTCGTTGATGTAAACCAAAAACAGTGTAGGGCCAAGTATACTTCCCTGTGGTACACCGTATTGGGAGATCGAAGATTCTTGACTTTGGTAGCCATCTATTTTCACGACCTGGGTTCTGTCCGTTAGATAACTACGAAATAAATTAAGTTGTTGTCCTCTGATACCAATTTTTTCTAATTTGTCTATAAGAATAGAAGTAGGGACGGTATCAAAGGCTTTGGCCAGATCGAGGAAGATAGTAAGTACTTTTTTGTTGTCATTCAGATTTTTAACAACATGATTTACGAGCTCGTTTACTGCATCAGAGGTTGATTTACTTTTACGAAACCCAAATTGATTTGCAGACAATATATTTAGGTTTTCAAGGTAACTTATTAGTCTCTTGTTTATAAGGCGTTCGAATATTTTTGAAAGGGCATTAAGAACTGCAATGGGACGATAGTTATTTACTGACCCCTTCTCGCCACTTTTGAAGATAGGATGGATAATTGCTTTTTTGAGAGAGGCAGGAAAGATGGCTTGGTCTAGGCATAGGTTGAAAATGTGGGTCAATACAGGTGCAAGGAGTAACGAATATCGTTTGAGAATTATTGGAGAGATAGTATCCCAGCCAGGCGCTGCTGATGTTCTTAGTTGGTTTATTGTGGTTATTACCTCTCGGTTATTAATAGGGTGCAGGACGAATGAGGACGACGGAGCCGTTGAAGCCGACAAAGCAATACTACAGTTTTGTTTGCAGTCCATGGGCTGTTTTATGATGCCTTCAGCAAGGTTCCGTCCGATATTTACAAAGTAGGTATTCACAATATTACAGGATTCAGTGTGAGATGATGAGATGGCAAGAAGAGAATGATTTTGTTGTTTAGTTACTGTGGTGTTTGTAATTCTTTTAATAGCTGTCCATAGTTGTTTCGGATTTTGGCTAGCATCATTTAGTTCTTTGGTTTCATATGTTTGTTTTGCCTTTTTCAATAGTTTTGTACAAAAATTTCTATATCGCTTGTAGGATATATTAAGAATCTGATCTGTCGGTGACCTACGGAGTTTGCGGTGTAGGTTGTCCCTGTGTCGAATACACCTGAGTAGGCCAGAAGTAATCCAGGGTTTGATGATTCTGTGTCTTGTAGGTACCCTTTTAGTAGTACTGTTCGTTAATACTGCTGATTTTAACATTTGAATTAGTTGGTCAGTTGAATTAATTGGATTTTGATCAGAGCAGAGTTCAAGCAGAGATGGATAGAGACTATTCATTGTATCATCTAGAGTTTTGTAATTGATTTTCATCATTGTAGGATTTGGCTTTGCATGAGGTGGTTTCAGCATAAAGCCAAAAAGAGTTGAGTAATGATCAGTTACCGTAGAGTTAATGACTAAGGTAGTGAATTTTGTTTTAGATTTGATCATAGTATGATCAAGACAGGTATCTTCACGAGTAGGGCAAGAGTAGGCAGGCAGCAGGCCATGGGAAGCTAAACAAATTAAATAGTCATTAGTTCGAGAAACATGTACTGGTGATGGACCTATATCTATGTTGAGGTCCCCAGTGAGTACTATAGATTTATATCTGGAGAGTGATTTAAGTGTATTATCGAGTGCAACTAGGAAGGGTTTTATATCATCTTTCGAGGGGGATCGATAGACACATAGTATGACTGCTTCTTGGTTAAGCTTAATGATTAAGGCAGTAGCTGTCAGATTAAGATTGACTTCCTCAACGTCACATGAAATTGATGAGTTAATATAAACGACTACTCCATCGTTTCTATTTAGATGTCTAGTAGAAGCATACTGGATGTAATTCGGAAGTATAGGGATATAGCTGTTTGTTGCACAAGATAGGCAGCATTCGGTTAGGGCTAGTATGTCACAATTAAACGGTATACGTCTCAGTAGAGTTTGGAAGTTAGAAAAATTATAATTAATAGATCTTATATTTTGTGAGAGAACGGTTAGCTGAGTTTGTGGGTTTTTTATGTAATTTTTGATTTGCTCAGGAGAACAAGTGTAGGTATCTGAAGGTGTGAGTAAGTCTATGTTTGTGGTGTGTATTTTAGTATGCGGCATTTTGTATGGAAAAGAAAATCAGTAGGGAGGATAATAGTAGTTAGGTATCTAGCTGTAACTAGGTGATTGATAACTTGATTAGTGATGTTAGTTGGCTCCTGCAAAAAAGTCAGGAGCAATATTAACCTAAAATACACAATAAAATTACAGTAGTTTTAGCACTCAAATTTAAGAACAGTACCCTTAGTATAGCTGGCTAAAATATACATACTTATTATGTTAGCTTTACAAAAACTTCCTACCAATTAGTAATACTAATTAGGAAGTGGTTTCTATAAAAGTGGTGTTGAGCTTAAAGAGAGGTTGAAATCAAAACAGAAGAATAAAAATAAAATAAAAACTAATGTGAAATAAAATAAAAATAAAAAGGTAGTATTTCTATGCACGTATATACCTATCTATTGCTGTCCCGTTTTGTTGCTCGTCGTGGGCATTATTTTTTGGAGATCTTTTTCGCTGCCGATGAAAATGCGAGGTGACTCATCAGTTTTGCGAAGATAAATTTTCCCAGACGATATCCAGCAGTAGATATAGCCGTGTGTTTTAGAAAATTCACGTGCCAAATAAAATAGTTTTCTATTTTTTTGAGTCAGGTTGTCCGAGATATAAATCTGTTTGTTTTGTCCTACAATTTCTAGATGACCTGTGTTCAGCTTATTTGTAGGGTGCTGTTTGTTATACTTTTTATAGGCACTCAGGAAAATGTTTTTCATATAAACAGTACAGAAATCGGCCACAATAGGTTTAGCTGGAGAGTTCAAATTTGTACGATAAACATCCTTAACTATTAAACTTGAAGGTTCCAATTCTATTGCAGCGGCTGTTTTCTCAATAATATTTCTAAGGTTTTCCTTAGATTCCTTTGGAGCCTGGGGGATGTTTCTAAGCTCGATGCTGGTAGCTCGGGTGCAGCGCTCCAAGGACTCGACCTTATTTTCGAGGTGTTGAATTTTTTGGTCGCTCGTGATCTTTTCCTTTTCGAGTAGTTCCACTTTCTGGTATAGTTCGTCGTAACGTTTTGTTAAGCCGGTAATTGATTCTTTAATTATGTTGACTGACTCTAATACAGCTGATAATTGTTGATTTTGTTCGTATCTCATTGAATCAAAAATACTTATAAGTTCTTGCTTACTGAGATAATCGTCTGTACCGTCGTCATTCTGGTTATTTTCGTTACGTTTACGTTTGGAATGTCTAGTTAAGAGAACCAAGGGATTTGACCTATTTTCTCTTTCTTGGGAGGCAGAAATATTTGGATCAGATAGGCAAAGTGTTTGCATCGGCGTTCCAAATCTTGCTGGCGACTCGACTGATGTTTTGTTTGGTGGAGTGCGGTTTGCCTGAGACATTACTGAAGGCGTCGATCAGTTGTAGACTACCAGGCGAACAGCAACTAAAGGCGATGATTCACCGCTGCATATGGTCACGCCCGCGCAGGTGTCGCACGCTGGGGGGTGGGAGTGGCACCTGGGCGCAGTTTATCAATGGGCGCAGGGTGGAGCTTTCTTACGCACGACGTACGCTGCAGGTGTAGGAGGCGGGAACATCGATGAGTCACTGTCCGGTGGAGTTGACGCGCCGGTACTTGTGTTAACCTCTTCGTCTATTATGCACTCCTATTTTTTGTTAACGATTTGAACAGTTTAAATTTAATTTATTTATGGAAAAATATTTAACAGCACTTCCACACACGTCTACTCTTTATCGAGGTCCGGGAGGGAGAGTGACTATAGCGAAGTAAGCGTTTAAGACGTATCACGCTCATTTAAAATAAAGGAAGGCGCAGTGGAACAAGCTGACATGTCTTCTTAAGTAGCTGCACTGGACTACGTATGGCGTTATGGTGTAGGATGATCCAAATTCCAAACATCACGAGACTTGAGTATGGGATCTTGACAGCTAGACCCTCGTTACGTAGCCTAGTGCTTTTGTCTCGGTCTTGAGAGTGATAAATAATGAATAAGGTACGTCAGCGAAAATGTGACAAAAGCTGATTTACAGAAGGTCATTTGTAAATATGGCTGTTAAAGTCCTATAGGACCTATAGACCACACGATCCTCACTTGACGTATATTTTCCAGGAGTGTGCATTTTGCAAAAACAACGGTGAGAACGAGGAGTGCTACTCGTCGCACGCTCTGAAGGATTGGCGCGGGCGCGTGCTGTGCCCGGTGCTGCGCGCGTTCCGGTGCCCGCGCTGCGGCGCCACCGGTGACCGCGCACACACCATCAAGTACTGCCCGGAGAACGAAGCGGGAGGTAAGGACTTGCAAGTTTTTGGGATTTGGTGCTCCTTCCTAGTCAAAACCTTAGGCTCACAATTATCCCAAGCGGGTGATTGTCCAAAACAAATATTTGGTGAGTTCATGCCGAAGCATGAACAATGAACATATTATACCGCCTACCAGCCGTATTCACAAACAATTGTGGATTCCTCTTTTGTCACATTTTCGCTGACGTCAATTATCTCAGTCACAAGAGGAAGACACAGCATGAAGCCTCACATAGGGTGGTTTGTGAATACGTCTGTAAGACATAAAACCGCGGAAAGGGAGCAGCGTCTTCTTGATACGTACGTATGCCGTTGCAGCTACTGAGGAAGACTGGTTCTTCCCTACTGTCTTCCAGGTATCTTCTAGGTATGCGTGCTACATTTAAGTCATTTACCACCAAACTCTAAAATAAGAGTCCGCGTGAGGAATGTCCGTGAAAACCGAAGAAAACTTTAGCTAGATAATGGATGTTCTGCTTACCCCCACAGCAGGATTGGAGCGGTCCAACAGTTTCGGCGGTCGGCGTCGGTCGAGCGCGGCCAGCTCGCTGCTGCTGGGCGGCGCTCCGCTGCTGTCCAACTCGCCGTCCGCGCCGAGCACGCCGGGCGCCGGCACCGCCTCCATGCCACACTCCTCCGTTTGGAACAACTTCGGTATCAACTAACGACAACCCTTATCTTCCTAGTTAAATGTAGTTCCTTCACACCACGCCAACGAGTTTGTGTATTAAGCTATTTTAAGTTTTTTTTTGTTTTCGACGTACCAAGGTACATTTCATTTTGTGGACGATGTTTTTACCTTCAGGGCTATTCACAAAGCGCTGATTACAAGCAAATCTACTAAACTAACCCTTGGTTTTTTGATATTATTATATGCCGGTAACTTTAACAGCGGTTAAACCTCTAGTAAAGTTATCTTTATTATTACCGGTCGATAAAAATCTATAGAATTTCACTATGCCATTTATCAACATTTCCTAACACCATTTCATAAAAAAGTGTCTAAAGGTTGTGAAAAATCCTAAAGAAACCGACGGTTAGCCAGTAAATCGTGTGAATGTCCTTTTACTGGTCTGTCCGATTTTTAATTATTTTGTATTACAAAAACAGGAAACAATTACTTCAGGTAATAGTAACTTCTACTTGTTTGCTTAATAATGCTCCTTAAAAACTCTTGATGCATAGTATGCTCAATTGAAAAGACTGACTTGCGGTTCGACATAAAGTTCGTATTTTTTTAAATTAAATGATACTTCATGGCTAGTCTAGCTAGAGCCTAGACTACCGACGACGATAGCTCTGCAAGTCTGCCTAAAGATCTAGTATTATGGTAAGAGAGATTACATTTAACTGTTATAACAAAACAATGAAATAATGGATATACGATTGTTAAAAATAAAAGATTGCATTTCAATTTATTTTCAAAGTTCTGACAGAATAGTTCACTTTTCTAATGTTGTTTTTAGAATTGTGAGTGTTTTCTGCTTCTGACTGCTTAGTTTCCTTATTTCAGTTCAAGTATGCTGGTCATACAAGAACTGATGCGTTAGGACCGACTTCTAAACGAAATGAAATGCAATCTTTTGTTAGCTGTTTGTCTTACATTTTTGTATTATGTAACTTTTAGGACATTTTTTAAATGAAGTGCGTGGTCCAACCAATCTAAAGAAAAAAGGTTACTTCTAAGTAATACTTGTGAGGACTATGTAACGGGCGAATCGATGCGATTTTTCCATACAACGAGGTTAAAAAGAATAACGTCTTTCCCAACTCTTAACATTATCCAAGTCCGGTGGTTTTTTTTGTGTGATTACGAGTACACCAAAAACAAAGCCTAAACGTTTTCCTATTTTAATTGGAATCAGGAAAACGGCGTGTAATTACCTCACAAAAAACTAAAGTTAAAACTTTAGTTTTTTGTAAGGTAATTACACGCAAAAACAATCGTCGGAATCGGATAATGTGAAGGGTTGGAAAAGAGGTTATTATTGTAAGGAGAGCCACGTGACCACAGCCTCAGTAAGTATTAAGATTTTTTGTGCCACCTACGATCGTTTGAAGAATTCGTCCCTTTAAAATATTATTAGATTTAATCAAATTTTTCATTGGGTTTTAACATTAATTTTGCCTCCGTTAATTGAATTATCGGTTTTTAAATATCAATAATATCATCTTTGAACAATTCAATCATTACAATTTCTAAATTCAATGAATTTATTGTATTTCTGATGATCATAGCAGATTAATCTCGTATTTTGTTGAATGAATAAATCAATTGGCCACTTAGTACTCATCTCGGCAAATTGAATAAAATCTAAATGAAATTGATTCGGTTTCTGAGTACACCCATGAAAAATTACTTTTCATAATCACGTTACTTGTGCATTATTATTATTAAAGATATATTGAGCATTATAAATATTATCTTTCATTTGTGTCTTATAGTCCGTACTTCCCGCGACTTCCCTGCTGATAAACTTTTGACTTTACGATGACGTACTAATAACGTAGATTGTACAGATCTAAGTCCAAAAACGTGTAAGTACAAAGTTTTAGCATCTATGTTTCGTCTCGTTTTTACAAATTACAACCGATATCAGCAAAAACGAGACTAAGCATTCCTTAATTGGTTCTTTGAATTCAGGCCATAAATTGCGTAATAAGTTGTGCTCTGTTTTGAGTTGAGTTGAGGCCTTACGAGGAAGCCTCAACTCGAGGAGGTATGCTTTACGGTTATCGCGCTGGGACGGAATACCAGTAGTCGCGAGTTCGAAAACGAGAGCGAGTTTTCAAAAAACAGTTTTTCTAAGTGTGGTAAACAGTGTGTGTCAGAATGGCTGGTTGTCTGTGGCTTTGATCTATGAGAGTTGATTCAAAAATTGCTACATAATTGCTTATATTTGCTACATATAATAAAAAATTGCTACATAGTATATATATCTAGAAATCAATTTTTTTTTTGACCAGACATTCTGACGTTTGGATGGCTGGTCACCTCCTAGTTTAAAGTCAGCGTGCAGAGTTTCCCGAAATGTATTGCGTCAATAATTGCTACATAATTGCTTCATTCATCTAATTTAGTTGTAACTTCAAACATATGCTAAATAAAGGATGTAGCAATTATTTTAATTGTCCCAAGGAAAAGCGCCTGATAAAATATTGTCATGTCAAATACGCCTTGTCATGGAGGTGTCAGTTGAATCGTTTAGGCTCTAGTAACTGTGTAAGTAACGCGATTCTTACGTCAAAAAAAATTTAACTACCCTCAATATCTAATATATTGCAGATATTATATTGGAATCACAGTCTAGGCTTATTTAGTTTTATTCGTCAATTAAATTAAATGACGAATAATATCGGCAATGTATTAGATATTTAGGGTAGATAATTTTTTTTTGACGTAAGAATCGCGTTACTTACACGGTTACTAGAGCCTAAACGATTAAACTGACACCTCCATGACTAAGTAACTAAGACTAAGTGCCTGATAAAATAATAAAGGCAAATGCCTTTATTATTTTATCAGGCACTTTTCCTTGGGACAATTAAAATAATTGCTACATACTTTATTTAGCATATTATGTTTGAAGTTACAACTAAATTAGATGAATGAAGCAATTATGTAGCAATTATTGACGCAATACATTTCGGGAAACTCTGCACGCTGACTTTAAACTAGGAGTTGACCAGCCATCCAAACGTCAGAATGGCTGGTTAAAAAAATTATTTGATTTCTAGATATATATACTATGTAGCATTTTTTTATTATATGTAGCAAATATAAGCAATTATGTAGCAATTTTTGAATCAACTCTCATAGATCAAAGCCACAGACAACCAGCCATTCTGACACACACTGGTAAACACTAAGAAATAATGTTTAAGAAGATAGTCTCCATTCTCTTTCTCTATACAAACGTAGTTTACATTTTCCTCCCTGGATAAAGACATTATAGCAAATATGCTTATGCCATAAAACCTATATCTGTCATGACAATGCATCTACTTTTTTTTCTTTTTCTAATTAAAATAATAAAATGAAAAAAATAAAAAGGTCTAATGTCTAACATATTTGCTCTAAAGTCTTTATCCAGGGAGGAAAAAACTACGTTTGTATGGAGATAGAGAATGGAGACTATCCTCTTAGTCTTGTAGGTTAGGATTGGTTTACTTTTAAGGTTGAAAGTTAGTATTATAGAAATAGAATCGCTACATTGTGTTTAAAACAAGTTTATTGAAGTACAACTAGAATGAGGATAATATATCAACATACAATAACAGAGTATTCGTTAATAAATTTCATAATAATTGATTCTACGAAAAAATATCAACATCGAAATTTCTCATAGCTGTTTCTAGAACTGCCAACTGATAGCGCTACTCGTCTGATGTAAGAATCCACATATATAAGTATATTTAACATACCTACTAGAAATATTTCCAAAGACAAATACATTTTCGATAGATATACGAGTATGACGAGGCTCGAACTCACGTCATTGGGTTTCCGTTGTGTTAACCGAACTTGAGCGGGGAATTTAAGAATGTGTATTTCCCTGTACCTATTTTATTTTCGACTTACAACAGTGTTCACAAACGACTCTGGCGTGAACTCAGCTTTTGTCACATTTTCGTCGACGTTGATTATCAGGGTGGGTGATAATTTATCACCCACACGAGCAAGACAAAGAATTAAGCTACGCATATAAGGTCGTTTGTGTATACGACTGGTAAGCTCTTTTGAACGCGTCTACAGAAACCACTTTCCAGTGTTTGGGATTGGTTTGGGTAGGTTAGGTCTGCGGAAAACGTAGAGACGCGAGTTTAAGCCTCGCCGCGAATAATTTTGTTTTTATCATGAAAATATTTCTAGTAGACATGTCTAGGTATAAAAAATACGAAATATTGAAATTAACATAATAAAAAATAAGTTATTTTCGTTCAATGAAACATGCGGGTGAGACCGCGGCGCGCTGCTAGTTCTAGATCATTCGTAAAAAAGTCTAGATAAAGTTAACAACTTACTTGATTAGTATTACAACAAGCGGCCCTATCTATTACTTTAAGATTATTTCATTGTAAATTCCTCAAAATATTTCTAAGTCCGGCAAGTCGGTTGAACATTGGCAAGTGACAAACATATAGTTGAGATGTCTTAAGGCACTCACCTCATTGAGGGCATTCGCTTGTAATGTAGCGTTGAAGAGAAATTACGTATGAGTGAGGAGCACCGAGCATTGCATTGTGCGAGCATTACTTTTTGATACTTTATGGTGTGGATTTAAGACAGGAAGGTGCACTGCAGAGACAATGAGCCCAAGAGTGATGCGGCACAACAAATGTATAAATAAATTAATCATTTAGTTAGTGAATCGATATTTTTGTATGTTTAGTTTCTGTAATAATGAGACTGGCATAATATCATTAAGTAACAAAAGTCCCTAAACTTTAATTTTTGATAAAAAAGCGTAATATTTATGGTACATATCTACCAAATTTTAATGATCGTCAGTCAGGGAGGCAGTAGGTATTGTAAATAATGTAACGCTCACTAAGCGAATGGTCCCAGTGAGGGAGTACCTTCAATATAAAAGATTAATCATAAATAATATTATATGTTTGAACTCTAAATCACCATAATCTTGTTGTATTTTTCTATGAACATACTAGGCCAGCGTCTGACCATACTACACAAAATGATTGATACAAAATAAAAACTTAACTCAACTCTAATTAAAACTAAAAATATGTTTAAAAAATATAATCATTATGATAAAATTATTTATTACATTCGAGATTCGTAATTAATGAGCCAATTTTATTATTTTACTTTCATATAATATAGGTACTATAGATTTATGTTAAGGCGGGTACTCTTTGAGAACAGTAATTTTGTATTTCGAATAAAAAAAAAGCTCGAAATTCCTTACACTGCCGCACTGTCTATCGCTAATAGGTGTTTTATAGACGAACATGCTACATCTCACATCCCGTTATCACTTACCATCCGGCAAGAGGGATTGGCAAACAAAGAAACCACTCAAAAGCTCAGTGTGTTCCGAAACCAAGCATTTCTTAATACGACAGACAGGGGAGTGTTTGATCACTATGCCATATGATGATATGGTCTAAGATGTAGCACACTCATCTAGAAGATGGAAAGATAGCAGTGAAATAGTTAGTGGCTGCATCGGTCTACGTATCGGAACACGACCGAGTCCGCGTGTCCGAGTCCCGAGTCCAAATGTCCAAAGAGTTGCTAAATTAAGCAGCTGTGTAGCCTGTAGTTGCTTATTTATTCTGCCTTCTTAGGTATATGCCCGTTAGCGAACGTTCTAGTTGAGTGCCCGCCTTAAATGCGTTGTTATGGAATGATTAGTAATCTAATTACTTCGTATTACTTTTTCAAGGGAATGTTAATAATTTGTTAATAACTTTATTTTTTTTTCGGTTTTCGCGATGTTGATATTGAGAAATAAAACTTATTTTTTCGGTTTGCGCTCCATTAATATATTAAGAATTTTTCAACACCAGACGTTTCGAGGTCTTTCCAGACCTCTTGGTCACGGGCAATCTACCCGCAACGTCGGGCATCGAAAAATGCCAAAATGAATGCAACGCGATTTAAACCGAAAAAATATGTTTAATTTTAATAACTTTATTTTAAGCCTTGCACAACAAACACTTAACCACTTATAAACGTTACTTAGCGAATTAAATGTTAAGTTTCTTCTTTTTATGGCCAGGTAAAACTGTGACAAATAGATAGTTAACTATTCACCCACTAAGCAACGTTTTTACATTAAAGGCGTTACTAATTTTAAATTCATTTCAGAATATTTATTTTCTATCATAAGTCCAATAACAATTTTATATAATATATGGAACTTCGAACCAATGAGTCAAGATATAACCAGTACACTAAAAAACATATTCCAATAATTTTAAGTGCCTAAGGCACCTGTCCGACAGGGCGCGGGGCGAGCGGCAAGTAGAACTAGAAACAAGTTGGCGAGTAGCGAGGAGCGAGGTATAATAAAATCTATTGAAAATAGAACACGCCGAACATGAGAACAAGCGAATCTATTCAGAAACTTTTTCTTCAAGTTCTTGCCAGCTGTGGCAGCGATGAACTAGTAATATGTCCAACCCTTTTTGTTGATGCGGAATGTTAATTAGGTACGTTTTTTGAGAATGAAAATAGCCAACTCACTCACGCTCACTCGCTGGCTGTGGGACACCCCCAAGCCGCCAAGCACCCACCTAGGCCTGCTGTCGGCTCACTACAAATATTTTCAAACAAAAAATCTTCTTTTAAAATTGTACCGCGAAGAGACTTGAACTCGTTGACCCACAGTTCAGATGACATTTACTTTTTAAACTAAGGTCAACTTTTTGTTTGAAAATATTTCTATATATTTTTCTAAGTTTGTGTGACCATAAAAAATCTCATAAAATGAATACGCTACTCAAATCCCAGTACAAATACTCATATCTTTGGTATCCTATGTTAAAATCACACCACCTTTATTAATATGGCTCTTATATCCTACTAATGTTATACTCATGAATGTATGTGTCAAAGTATTTTATATTCACGAAAACTAAAAATAAGAACTACTGAACCAGTTTGAACTACACACATTTGAATTTTATAATAAAGGTTATGAGTTCTTTTTTTGCAAGGTTTTTAAAAGGCTATATAAAAATGATATTAAAAATTTGGCAGCAATGGAAATTCAAAATCGTAAGCCTCAAATAACTTCTGGAGATCGCTTAACATATTCTAACTTAACATTATTATAATAGAAAAAGAAAAATAATGTTCATAAAGCAAAAGCACTTTCCATTAAAATAGTGTTATAAAGTATAAAAAAAAAATCAATATCATAAAAAAATAAAAGATATTTTCGTGGCACGCACACCACGTTTATCATACATACGATATTAAAATAGGATTAGAAATGCAATGAATAATTGGGAATTTATCGATAAAAATATCAAAACTGGTTGCCAGTATTAAAACATATTCACATCCATTCAATTTATAACTAAGAATTTATCAAAAAAATATTAAAATGGTTGCCAGCTAAAAATATGCACATACATAATGATGTAACTAATAGGTCGATAACGATTTGAGTACGCTTAGCATACGACACGAGAAAATGTTTGTCGATCGCCAAAACAATCCCGTGTCGAAGGTATGCTTAGCGTGCAGGATCGAGTATTAGGAAAACATAATGAACATCGACACACTCACCTCAAGTTTTGGGTGACGTAGACTGTATGCACTATATTATAGGGTCAAGTTGTAGAGTAAATAGAGGAAGGTCGTGTCTCGGTCTACCACAGCCATAGACGCCGCGAGTTGTACTCCGTTCGTCATTCACTTGATTGTTCCCCTGTCGACAAACAACAGTAATTTAACAAATTGTAACAATGCTAAAAGTAATAAATACCACGCGATTCAAACCGAAAAATGTCTTTAATTTCAATACAACATCGCGAAAACAGAAGAAGAAGCTATAACAGTAATTTAGATAAAAAAAACATATATCACATATTATCAGTATATAATATGTCACTACAAGGTCTTCCTCGCAAGAATACGAAGAGGTGCTTTCTTAAATTCGGCCGGTGAGGCTTACCCGTGGCGTTGACCAATTCCAGTGGTTCAAAAATACGGCTCCTGCATAGTGACTTTCAATCTCAGCTGTTATAAACGTGTACGTATGAACTTATACGTGGTACGTGTTAGAAAGAGAGGCATATATTAACCGTCGTTGTTATTGTGCTTGTGGCGCACCAGCCGCTCCGGGTGCGAGTGAGCTAGCTGCGTGTAGTCGCGGAACACCTCGTTGTACGTGTCGTCGTTGGATGACATCTCGCTCTCGCGCATCTCCTCGTTCAGCTTTGTTAGTCGCAGTCTGCGGATTCACAACAAATGGAAGTTAGACGGTGTAGGAAACTACAAAGATTTAACGATAAGTGGCACCAGGAGCCTTAGATCGCTTTATGGTTAATATCAATGTCGATTTTTTTTAAGTCATAGAAGAAAAGTTGTTCGCCCAAACGCGTGGAATAACTCACAGATCAGCTGTTCTTTTTACCGGAACACCCGGGATATATATTTTGAGGGTTGAAATTAAGCAACAAAATAAAACAAAGGATTTCACCCTATTCTAGATTGGTACGAACATATCAAATCAAACATGATAAAAATCGATCCAGCCGTTTTTGACCTTACACAAACTTGTATAATACAAGGTACTTTGGGGGTACGAGATGATGTGTACCTCCAAAGGGAAGATCTTCCACCAGGCAGTTGGTTTTGCCCGGTAGGCCGCGGCCCGACGTTCTCTCATCGGGAGTTGTATATGAGCTTATCTCGGAAAGAATGTTGATAGCGCGATTCAGGATTTCATACTAGTAACGCCATCTAGTTGATTCTGTGGGCGTCCGCCACACTACTCCCCCTCGAGACCGGAGGTCGATGCAGATTGTTTTTGCCAGTGTGCCAGTTGTGTTGCGTGCGTCTCAGTGAGTCGAGACGGAATATCCCAGTGATTCGGGATGCTGCTCCAGTGAGTCGGAGTCTTTTGAATTCCACGGTGAGTCGGGAAGATGCTGTTCCAGTGAGTCGGAACAGTGATGTCCACGGTGAGTCGGGACGTGTGAAGGGGGCATAGCACGTGATGATCCAGCGTGTCGATGGCCAATCGATGAGATGCCGGATCTTGGAAGCGTGCTGCAGGTGCCCAGTTGCGATGCGGTGTAGCCGTTGGAGGGTGAACCAGTGCTTGTAACTACACAGGCGCCGTGGTCCAACCAATGTGGCTAGAAGTGGTTGTCGGCTGCTACTGGCAGGATGCAAGGGGTAGGTGAGGGTGGTGCGGGGTTGAAGCTCATGTCGGCGAAGGTTGCGCTCTTGTCCATGTGCGGGGTCACCAGTTTGGGGGTACGAGATGATGTGTACCTCCAAAGGGAAGATCTTCCACCAGGCAGTTGGTTTTGCCCGGTAGGCCGCGGCCCGACGTTCTCTCATCGGGAGTTGTATATGAGCTTATCTCGGAAAGAATGTTGATAGCGCGATTCAGGATTTCATACTAGTAACGCCATCTAGTTGATTCTGTGGGCGTCCGCCACAGTACTTACAAGGTAACGATGTCTGCATTGGCGTTGGTGACGGCGATGTCCAGCGGAGTGCGTCCCTCGTTGTCCGCGAGAGACTGGTCCGCGCGGTACCGCAGTAGCAAGCACACCTACATCATAACAAACTGTATTAAACATTCGACAGATCATCAGATCCAAGTTCGGATCACACAATGTTGTATGGTCAACATTGTGTGTAATCCTCAGTCATAAAGTTGACTACAGAGAATGAGTGAGTGAGAGGGTGTGTGTGAGAGAGACAAACTCTGATACAACTGAACTAACAATATGCTATAGCGTCCCCACTTAGCGGCCAACAATCAGACTTGTAGGCAGGGTCTGCTATACCATCAGGGCACTCCCAGGTCTGGGATCAGCTATAGACAGATCCTGTCCCCAAATGCGACGGTGGCACTCGTGTGTGAGAGAGACAGTATACCTGCGCAGTGTGTCCGGCGTCGGTGGCGAGGTGTAGCGGCGTGCTGCCCTCCTCGTCCTGCGTGTGTGAGAGAGACAGTATACCTGCGCAGTGTGTCCGGCGTCGGTGGCGAGGTGTAGCGGCGTGCTGCACTCCTCGTCCTGCGTGTGTGAGAGAGACAGTATACCTGCGCAGTGTGTCCGGCGTCGGTGGCGAGGTGTAGCGGCGTGCTGCCCTCCTCGTCCTGCGTGTGTGAGAGAGACAGTATACCTGCGCAGTGTGTCCGGCGTCGGTGGCGAGGTGTAGCGGCGTGCTGCCCTCCTCGTCCTGCGTGTGTGAGAGAGACAGTATACCTGCGCAGTGTGTCCGGCGTCGGTGGCGAGGTGTAGCGGCGTGCTGCCCTCCTCGTCCTGCGTGTGTGAGAGAGACAGTATACCTGCGCAGTGTGTCCGGCGTCGGTGGCGAGGTGTAGCGGCGTGCTGCCCTCCTCGTCCTGCGTGTGTGAGAGAGACAGTATACCTGCGCAGTGTGTCCGGCGTCGGTGGCGAGGTGTAGCGGCGTGCTGCCCTCCTCGTCCTGCGTGTGTGAGAGAGACAGTATACCTGCGCAGTGTGTCCGGCGTCGGTGGCGAGGTGTAGCGGCGTGCTGCCCTCCTCGTCCTGCGTGTGTGAGAGAGACAGTATACCTGCGCAGTGTGTCCGGCGTCGGTGGCGAGGTGTAGCGGCGTGCTGCCCTCCTCGTCCTGCGTGTGTGAGAGAGACAGTATACCTGCGCAGTGTGTCCGGCGTCGGTGGCGAGGTGTAGCGGCGTGCTGCCCTCCTCGTCCTGCGTGTGTGAGAGAGACAGTATACCTGCGCAGTGTGTCCGGCGTCGGTGGCGAGGTGTAGCGGCGTGCTGCCCTCCTCGTCCTGCGTATTCAGCTTGCTGCCGTTCAGCAACAGGAACGAGCACGCCATCACTGAACCCTGGAACGTTATACACTCTAATTAATAAACAATACTCCGTCAACCAATCTACTTCTTCCTGTGCTTATCTGCACTTTGGGGGTAGGTATAGCGAGTCTTTGTACTCGACTTCAATCTGTTCCCTGTTAAGTTCCCCCTTTTCCTCCATATTATGGTGTAGCGGGCCGCGTCCTACTCTCACGGCGTTGACGTCCGCGCCGGCAGCGAGCGCGGCATGCATCACGCACACGTTGTGTACACTTACACTGAGCACGGCGTGGTGTAGCGGGCCGCGTCCTACTCTCACGGCGTTGACGTCCGCGCCGGCAGCGAGCGCGGCATGCATCACGCACACGTTGTGTACACTTACACTGAGCACGGCGTGGTGTAGCGGGCCGCGTCCTACTCTCACGGCGTTGACGTCCGCGCCGGCAGCGAGCGCGGCATGCATCACGCACACGTTGTGTACACTTACACTGAGCACGGCGTGGTGTAGCGGGCCGCGTCCTACTCTCACGGCGTTGACGTCCGCGCCGGCAGCGAGCGCGGCATGCATCACGCACACGTTGTGTACACTTACACTGAGCACGGCGTGGTGTAGCGGGCCGCGTCCTACTCTCACGGCGTTGACGTCCGCGCCGGCAGCGAGCGCGGCATGCATCACGCACACGTTGTGTACACTTACACTGAGCACGGCGTGGTGTAGCGGGCCGCGTCCTACTCTCACGGCGTTGACGTCCGCGCCGGCAGCGAGCGCGGCATGCATCACGCACACGTTGTGTACACTTACACTGAGCACGGCGTGGTGTAGCGGGCCGCGTCCTACTCTCACGGCGTTGACGTCCGCGCCGGCAGCGAGCGCGGCATGCATCACGCACACGTTGTGTACACTTACACTGAGCACGGCGTGGTGTAGCGGGCCGCGTCCTACTCTCACGGCGTTGACGTCCGCGCCGGCAGCGAGCGCGGCATGCATCACGCACACGTTGTGTACACTTACACTGAGCACGGCGTGGTGTAGCGGGCCGCGTCCTACTCTCACGGCGTTGACGTCCGCGCCGGCAGCGAGCGCGGCATGCATCACGCACACGTTGTGTACACTTACACTGAGCACGGCGTGGTGTAGCGGGCCGCGTCCTACTCTCACGGCGTTGACGTCCGCGCCGGCAGCGAGCGCGGCATGCATCACGCACACGTTGTGTACACTTACACTGAGCACGGCGTGGTGTAGCGGGCCGCGTCCTACTCTCACGGCGTTGACGTCCGCGCCGGCAGCGAGCGCGGCATGCATCACGCACACGTTGTGTACACTTACACTGAGCACGGCGTGGTGTAGCGGGCCGCGTCCTACTCTCACGGCGTTGACGTCCGCGCCGGCAGCGAGCGCGGCATGCATCACGCACACGTTGTGTACACTTACACTGAGCACGGCGTGGTGTAGCGGGCCGCGTCCTACTCTCACGGCGTTGACGTCCGCGCCGGCAGCGAGCGCGGCATGCATCACGCACACGTTGTGTACACTTACACTGAGCACGGCGTGGTGTAGCGGGCCGCGTCCTACTCTCACGGCGTTGACGTCCGCGCCGGCAGCGAGCGCGGCATGCATCACGCACACGTTGTGTACACTTACACTGAGCACGGCGTGGTGTAGCGGGCCGCGTCCT
Organism: Idaea biselata; assembly: GCA_958496205.1. Taxonomy (NCBI): domain Eukaryota; kingdom Metazoa; phylum Arthropoda; class Insecta; order Lepidoptera; family Geometridae; genus Idaea; species Idaea biselata. Next base: position 8,667,189 of record OY292395.1, read on the forward strand.
ACTCTCACGGCGTTGACGTCCGCGCCGGCAGCGAGCGCGGCATGCATCACGCACACGTTGTGTACACTTACACTGAGCACGGCGTGGTGTAGCGGGCCGCGTCCTACTCTCACGGCGTTGACGTCCGCGCCGGCAGCGAGCGCGGCATGCATCACGCACACGTTGTGTACACTTACACTGAGCACGGCGTGGTGTAGCGGGCCGCGTCCTACTCTCACGGCGTTGACGTCCGCGCCGGCAGCGAGCGCGGCATGCATCACGCACACGTTGTGTACACTTACACTGAGCACGGCGTGGTGTAGCGGGCCGCGTCCTACTCTCACGGCGTTGACGTCCGCGCCGGCAGCGAGCGCGGCATGCATCACGCACACGTTGTGTACACTTACACTGAGCACGGCGTGGTGTAGCGGGCCGCGTCCTACTCTCACGGCGTTGACGTCCGCGCCGGCAGCGAGCGCGGCATGCATCACGCACACGTTGTGTACACTTACACTGAGCACGGCGTGGTGTAGCGGGCCGCGTCCTACTCTCACGGCGTTGACGTCCGCGCCGGCAGCGAGCGCGGCATGCATCACGCACACGTTGTGTACACTTACACTGAGCACGGCGTGGTGTAGCGGGCCGCGTCCTACTCTCACGGCGTTGACGTCCGCGCCGGCAGCGAGCGCGGCATGCATCACGCACACGTTGTGTACACTTACACTGAGCACGGCGTGGTGTAGCGGGCCGCGTCCTACTCTCACGGCGTTGACGTCCGCGCCGGCAGCGAGCGCGGCATGCATCACGCACACGTTGTGTACACTTACACTGAGCACGGCGTGGTGTAGCGGGCCGCGTCCTACTCTCACGGCGTTGACGTCCGCGCCGGCAGCGAGCGCGGCATGCATCACGCACACGTTGTGTACACTTACACTGAGCACGGCGTGGTGTAGCGGGCCGCGTCCTACTCTCACGGCGTTGACGTCCGCGCCGGCAGCGAGCGCGGCCCGCATCACGCACAGGTTGTGCGCACGCGCAGCGCAACACAGTACCGCGTCCGGCGACACCGGCCCCGTCCAACCTTATAACAAACACTATAATTAACGGACATGAGGGAACTCTTCCTCCACCCTGAACATTACCAGATATACCAGCAATACTTTATTTAGAAGTGTAGGTGTCACTGACCGTGGTCGTCGGTGTCCTCGCCCTCGGTGGAGTCGTGGTCGGAGGAGAGCGCGAGGTCGAGCGCGCGCGCGGGCCCCGCCGCCGCCAGCTCCGCGCCCACCTCCACCACGGGGCTGCCCGAACACTTGCTCGAACTCTCCGACACTGGAACGTTTATACACATTACATGCTGGAAGTGTACGGCTGCGGTCTCGGAGGCAGCGGGAGTGAGGCGGGAGCTACTCGTGCATCGCTCGTACGCCTAAGATAGTTAGCGCCAGAACCAGCTCATCTTGCGAAATTATATGTCGCAAAATGAGCTGGTTTGTTGTTTGTCGTTTAGATTGGTACACATTTGTATTTTGAATCGTCATTAAATTAGCCAACATACAGCTATTGGGGTAGGTCTGGCGTTGCATAGTTTGCTCGGTAGCTTCGGTGTCACTAACGACCTTGACCCTTGACCTTGATTCAAAATACAAATGTGTACCAATACACATTTGTATTTTGAATCGTCATTAAATTAGCCAGCATACAGCTATTGGGGTAGGTCTGGCGTTGCATAGTTTGCTCGGTAGCTTCGGTGTCACTAACGACCTTGACCCAGATCAATATTTTTTTACCCCATTTTCTCAGTTTAGCCTTGTAACCATTCATGAGTCCTTAGCGGCTACCACACTGGACATGATAAGTCGGAATACATTTTGCAGGGTTTAGGAAATGCGAGGAAGGTCCATAATATTTCTCTTTTCATAGGCTGATATTTAAGTATAAACAGGTTTTGTTAAAGAAAAGAAGCTTAAAGGTTCGAAAATGGTAGTTTTTAAAGGTAACTTACAACTGGTATTACTGTTTTCGTCGCTCTTATCGTCACTTATAGTGTCTGGGACGACTGGCTGAGCTCGAACCCTGGAAATAAATCAAATTATTTTGCTCATTTTAAACTCTAAAGTTTTCTTCGCCATAAAATGTTAGGGGAAGTCGGAACCATTTTCACCTTAAACCCTGAAAATGGACAAAATTACAGTGCCTAGGGAGGCAATGAGGTATTTAAATGAGCACAATCCGTACTGGTACGGGTTGAACTCGATCATTAAACTCTTCACAAACATGTTTTATGAAAAGAACATTCACGTAAAAAACATTTTTAGACCCCCACATTATCCCGATTAAATACCGTCATATAGATTTTGTTAATGTTCATATTGGTAAAAACATTCGCGTTATCATTACGAATCGAATGACACCTCATAATATGCTCCGCCTCTCCTCTCCTCTCCGAGCC